>JADDOH010001075.1:0-134362 GCA_016648135.1 Agrypnia vestita | reverse complement strand
TCAATCTTTGAGTGTTAATCATTAGTTGCTACAAATGATCGCGAGAAATTCTTAACCACAATGAAATTCATGTTTAATCAAGAGATTATATTAAAACGTATTTATTTGTTGTTTGTTACGGATGATTATGAACAACAACCAACGGTAAACAGGTTATTGCGTGTTAACTTTAAATAATTGATTAACATTTTAGCAAAGAATAGTTATGAGTCAACAACATTAATCAGGTACGAGTCAGGTGGAATTAATAATTTTTTCTCTTTCTCCGGTCTTCACATCACAGATATATTCCTAGATTTTAATCCTTCCTAGCAACTCTTATATTACGGGTTTTAAACAATATCTTTCGTTGCGAATATGACTTAAAAGTAAGCAAATATAACACACGCGTACGCGCATGAATTTTAATTATCATTTATTAAATGTAATGAAATGAAATATAATGTAAATGGTATACAAACAGAATGAAATATTAATATTCGTGTATAATTAATGTAAATACTTGAACAGAATAGATACAAGCAGCCTTAAATAAGCTTTGAATTTAATTTATACAGTAATTGAATGAGTTGGCGTTTACTTTGTGGAAATCCATTTTTAATAATTAAGAACAAAACACAAACATTGTTTCTTCCATTATTTTATTTTTTACAACACTACGGTCCGAATTCAGACTCAACACTTAGATAATTTAAAGGTAAAGGTACGTTCAGAAGCGTAATTTTCAGTACAAAATAACACTTTTAAGGCGTACCTTAACATTTAAAACATCTAAGTACTGACTGTGATTTCGGGCCAATGTACTTTTTTCGGAAACCTTCGTTTCCTTCTTCACGAGAGTAGAGAGGGTGTCTAGGTGGTGGAAGAGCGGGAACATTGTCAGAAGGGGTGACGTGAAGGGTTGTATGTGATTATTGATGATGTTATTTGTTGTGTTTAGGTTTTTATGAATTTCAAGTGTTTCTAAATTATTTTGTTTTAGGCCGTATGACTTTTTATGTAAGCTATGTATTTTTGTATTGTTGAATGTGTAGTTATTTTCTATACTATGGTTAGAATATTCCGAAAATTTATGATTAGTGAGACAACTTTTATGTTCTTTAAATCTAGTTTCTATTGATCTGCCTGCACGACGTATATATGACATATCACAATCCCCACATTCTAGTTTATAACCCCCACTGCAGCATAATATGTTAAAATTTTGTTAAGTTAAAAAATATATATATATTGCTGGAAAAATAAATAATGTGGACAGATTAAATACTTTTTGATTAGAGTGGTATTTTCATTCGACCAAGATGTCCAGACCTCTTGTATGAATATAATTAATTTTTTGTAATAACGAATGTTCGCAAAAGTCGTTATAAATTACTCATAAAAATTACCGCAACTTTCTGTGCTTCACGAATACTGACCAGCTTTATTTACAAATGTTATTTATCTTTGAAATGTCCGTCTATTCCTGGGGTCTTACATCAGCCAGAAGAAATAAGGGCTGGCGCACCATTTTTATTGGAAAAATTGACAATTATTTTTTAAATGTGTCATTTTTTTCGAAGATTTCACTAACCGATTGGTCGTCCGTGAGTGTCTTTATCCATATATCTATGGTATATATGGTAAATATATGGTAAAATATATATATGGTAAAAATATCACAGTCCAGTCCCGGGGTTTCCGGTTCGGTTCCCGGTGAGGTTAACGAAGAATGTATTCGCTATGCCAGATGGCGCTGATTTTGCAGCCTTAACTCGCGGCCAAAATGACGCGATTTCAACATAATTTTATTTTTTGTGAAATTTTAAATTTTCATTGACATTTTGTGAAAAACTTAAGCAGATTAAGTAGAATTTCAGCAATTAGAGATTGTAGTTCATTTGGATTGATAGACTCGGCCAATGTAAAATAAAATAGTTTGATTTTGCAATGTTTTTTGTTGTGACCTATTACTATATGATATGACCAATAACTAATTAAAGAAAAATTTAAATTTAAATATAGAAAGTCCATCATTTTTGACGAATAAAATATATACCTAGTAAAATATAATTTACAATTCAATTTCAGTAACACAAGTTAATTATTTTAATAAAAATATTTGATGTTTCACTAAAGCGTTAATTATTTAGAAATGATTAATTAAATTAAGCAAGGTGAATTAAAAAAAAGCACCATATGTCTCCGACACATGTTTTTCAACATATGTATTATATTCGTCACCCCTGTGTATTATATCACCCCTGCACAGAATATGTATTTTCATTGTACTTTATTCTGGTCTTTTTAAACATCTTTTGAATTGTGTTTAAAGTTTATAAAGCTTTGTTTTGTATTGTGGAAATACCTTGCTCTCGCTGTTGTCTACAAAAAAAACTAAATACTCGTAACAAAGTCAATATATTACATCCCCGCCTACGAACCCCCAATAAAATATTACACGCTTGTAAGAGCGCTTTTTAACGCAGTTTCCCTACACATTTTACTTGCGAAGCCTCCGAAAAAATATATTCTACGTTAAAAACAACAGGCAGCGTCTTGTTCCTTCTAAAAACTTCAAATTGCTCTTTCACAGAACTTTGATATAAAAAGCGCATTACCTTCCTTTGTGCTGGGTCAGGTTTAAGTCTAATTACTTAGGGAATGTGGTGTGAGCATTTCTTCCGATAACAAAGTTGCCGCAATACTTAAAGATGCAAAAAAAGGAGTAGCACTGTGTCCTTACCCTACCATATATAGTGTGAAGAATTAAAGATTTTCCTATTCTAGCTGAACGATCAAGTTGTGATAATTTTTTTATTTATCAATTTTAATATTTTAGGTACGTAGAAAAAAAAACGAGCGAGCCTTACAGTAGTCGCATATGATGTGTAACATTTGACATCTCACAATTAAAAATATTAATTGAGCAACACTTATCAATACTGTTTATACTTTTATTTTTAATTGTAAATCTCACAATTAAATATCGATTGAGCATTTGTTTAAATGCAAGCAAAGCATTTAAACAATATTTAAAAAAGCTAATACCTATATATTTATTAATTAGTAAATATCAGTAAAGAAAATGTATGTGCATTTATTTATATTGAATTTTGCCGCACTAGGTAGGTAAGTAAAAGCTAATAAAAAAAATATAAAAGCTTTTAAACAAAATTTTAAAAAGCTAATACCTATATATGTTTTAATTAGTAAATACAAGTAAAGAAAATGATGTGCATTTATTTATTATTGAATTTTGCCGCACTAGGTAGGTACCGTATACATGCGCATTTTGTTTAGAAATGTGTTTGGTTAATTATATGTTTTTATCTATTTACATAGATGGCGGTAGTGTGCCGCCATACATATTGTGTGAAAATTTTGAATAAATATTTAAAAAAAATAATCACAATATAAATCATTAAGGGTAGTTATTGTTTACATTAATGTAAAAAAAGTATTCATTGGATAGTTTAGAGGATATAAGTCAAAATACATCAAAGTTACAACATCTACACGCTTGACACCAGCCTCGCATCATGTATATAAAATCAGAAGCGTTGGCTGGTAGTGTGCGTCTTCGCTGTGATGGCACTTGCTGGACATCGATTTATTTATAAACGATGATTTTTTGTCCATCGCGCGTGCTCCGCGCGCGCTCATTGCTTAAATGAAATTGCGCACGTCTTAATTCCTGTTACGCATTCCCGTCCTTTTTCACGAAATCTCTGCCACAGATAGCAGGAAAGCGAGACGAAAGTGTTACACATCAAAAAATGACATATTTGTTGATGAAATTGATCATATTTTATGCTATTGAAGGATCCGAAACCGATCATCGTATACTCACCGGATACACTGTATATAGAAAGTATATACACGTATATTTAAAAAGCAGTCCCACTGGATGGGAATCGTAATCGTACAACTTTGTTGAAAACTGATAACACATGTTTCTCGGGTTATTAGGTAAATAACATAAATATTAACTTTTCTGTCAGTAAACAACTATAAATTTACCGGATGGCGTTCGAAGAAATAGAAGTTATATAAATTAAAATCAAACTCTCCTTTAAAGCAGAGTTTTGTGTCTTCCGTGTACCGGTATGTTCCAGAAAGATTGTTACTTTTTCAGATTCGAAAAACACTAAACCTACAAATCACCTTTTGTTTAATTTTAGTTTTGATAACCTTTAGATGTTTAGATATGATTAAAGCCGTTTTTAATATTGATATTTAAATTTATATGGAACAGTGAAATCGTATTACCTTGAATTTTTACAATAGTTAATGACTAAACTCATCTAAATCTATGTAAATACGAGTAAATACACAATCATTTTAAAATCGGTGGACTTTGACACAAGGAAGCATTATAACGAAATCAGCTGTAAATATTAGCAATTTAAGCTAGATTTGTTTCAATATATTTTTATAATTGTACTCTGTTATAATGTTTAATTTAAAATTATATCTGATAGGATATTCTGATGTTCAGAATTTAGGCTTACAGTGTGTGTTTAAATAATGTCAAACTTTTATATTTTCCGCCCAAACAAATAAAGTATGGGAGGTATCCATCGGTGGAGACGTGAAGGAGACATTCACGAGCATGCGAGAATTTTTTCCCGCCCACATAAAGAGCCAATCGCTGGCAGTCAGCCTCCGCAAAACTTGCGTTTAACAAAAAATCAAATATTTTCGAATGCAACAATATAACCCTAAAGCTCCGCAAGCAATTAATAAAAACTTGAGTGTGGAGTATTTTGCTGTATGGATGTGAGAAATGGTGCATTGGCGACAGAGAAAAAAAAAGATTGGAAGCCTTCGAGTTGTGAACCTACAGACGTGCCCTAGGAATTTCCTGGAGAGGCCACATTACGAATGAAGAGGTTCTCAGCAGGATCGATGAAACCAGGAACATGATAAATACCATCTCGAAAAGGCGTGCAAAATGGATGGGCCATGTTTTACGCCATGAAAATCTGCTGGAGGGCATGGTAGAGGGAAAGATTGCCGGAGGGCGTCCTCGCCGTGAATATCTTGAGCAAGTGTGCCAAGATATGAATTGTGCCTCCTACATAGAGCTGAAGAGGATCGCCGGAGATAGAGCGGAATGGAGAAGGAGATGTGCTTTGCTGCAAACCATTTACACGGATTGAAACCCAAGAAGGAAAGATATTGCTGCCTTTGCTTTAATACCCAACATATAATGTTTTATTAAACAATTTTTATTAATCAATTAGAAAAGACATACAGAAAAAAACAAATTAATGAAAAAATATTGAAATGCCACCGGGAATCGAACCACGGACCTCACATTCTATCCGGTTATTCTATTCTAGCGCGTTATCCATTTCGCCATGGCACTCATAAGATAACGAAAATTTTTCAACCTTATATGTAGTCTCTTTTTAATTGATTAACATTTTTTTATTCCATTTTTAAAGCAATCCACTTTTTATAATGCAATAGTCACGAATACCTTCGCGTAGCTGTCGCTGGAGGACGCCAGAATTAATTAATTTCATTTTAATTTTTGGAAACATTTGATACAACACATATATATTAAAGGAAACACATTCTTATTGTGAAGTACAACGCGCCATTCCCGGTTAGAATGTGAGGTCCGTGGTTCGATTCCCGGTGGCATTAAAATATTTTTTCATTAATTTGATTTTTTCTGTATGTCTTTTCTTATTGATTGATAAAAATTGTTTAATAATTCACCGAACTTTGTTCTGAAATTACAACTTCACAATAAGATGTGTTTCCTTTAATATGATGTTTTATTAAATTAATTTTGTGTGATTTTTGAATTTGCTGTAGGTACGTATACTGACTTTGTGATTGTTGTTTTGATTGCTTATTTATATTTATCTTAATACTGCTTACTACTCCTTTACTACTGTCTTCTTGTTTTTACTAATTTTTCCACGATGCTATGCACCGTATGCTCACAAATAAATAAACATTGCCAGTTCATCGCTGGTCATACCTGAGGGCGGTAGTGTGAGATACCTGAGGGCGGTAGTGTGAGATACCTGAGGGCGGTAGTGTGAGATACCCGAGGGCGGTAGTGTGAGATACCTGAGGGCGGTGAGCGCCAGGCCGAGGCAGATGAGGGCGGCGCCCGCGGCCAGCAGGTAGTAGCGGTGGGCGGCGGCCTCGGCGCCCGGGGACAGCTGCACCAGCCCCACCACCAGCAGCACCCCGCCCAGCAGCAGCGAGCCCACCACCATGTGCAGCGCGGACACCTGGACACCCAAACATCCTATCTTATTGCTTCAACTATTATGCTAGGCGATCATTTACTACTCAAGGGAAGGGACCACCCTGGAAGCCTGAAATTTAGAAAGAAATTTGATGATTTTTACACGGTGATTCATGGAACTTATTCAGGTACCTAAATATCAAACTGTTATTTTAATGTTTCTTCAAAACGAGCAAAATGTGGTGACATTATTAATATAATTAATAAAAATTTACTTTGTTTTCACCACTTTTTTATTGAAAATATCAACATGTTTCATATTCCCTTAGTCAGGATGCAATGTAAACTAACAAATTAAAAACCAAAAATTGAAGTAAAGAGAATAAAAAATAAATAAAAAACTAACCCATAAAAACCAAGTTTTTATTGTACTCCGTTTCTCATTTGTACTGTTTCCAATTTCATATTCTATCAACATATTCATCTTGCTTTAAGTTCATTTGGAAAATCTATTCCATGTATATTATTATCCTTAAAACTTATAGAATATTGATAACGTAATAATTGGTATAGGGGGGCACGGCGTCAAAACCGTCTGATCGGACCAATGGCTCGTGTTAGACTAGTTGAAACAGGTTTCGCGCCTTTTCCACGCGTCGGGCTCCTTTCTCATTTGTATGGTTTCCAATTTGAAAAAATCGTTAAAATTTCTAAAAATCCAAAATTATATTAGAATAATTAAATTTTTTAAGCAAAAATTATTGTTGGATCATTTTAATCGTCGCCACGAGTCTGCCTGAAAAGTTTCAGCTCGATTGGATTGCGGGAAAAGGGTTAAAAATCGATCCAAGGTTTTTTCGGCAGACAAGCAGACGCTACGAGTTAAAAGAAAGGGAGTAATAATTATGGGAAATGAATAAGTATGTAAGTACTAACATGAAAACTAATTTAAAAGATGAACTACTTTTAAACAGTACCAATAATTATTCCGAATTTGAGAATCATCTTTTGGTTATGTATGGATCATTCTTTTAAGATTAATAAGAGTTTACAAATTTTACAAACAAGTTACACAGGGTTAGAGTTGGGTAATTTAGAAATTTAGGAAATAAGAATAAGCGTTAAAAGTAAATTTAATATTATAAATAACCAGGACTTTTTTACAAATATTTAAATTTTAGAAATTATTTTCATCTCAGTGTGTATTATTTAAATTTTTTATCGTCTATTTTTGATTGTTAATTTGTTAGTATACATCATAACGAAGGGGCTATTGGCACAGAAACATGTTGATATTTTCAATAAATATTAACAATCATTATTAGGATGCTGAATTATTCTAAAGATTTCCGTATTTCTTATACAGGATTTAACATTTTAAGCAAATTTATGTCAGGTAAAGAAAAATAATCAAAATACTTCATTGACAATCTGAGAACATATAGCATAACAAGATCGGTCGATTCCTCTATTTATTTCGCTAAAAGTTTATGAATACGATTTATACAAATTATTTTTCGGACCTGGTTATATTTTTGGTGGATCTTAAACGCACATTTAAATTTCTCAGCTTTCCGGGATTATTAAAAGATTGGGACCCTAGAGGTGCGGTCCATTCAGTTCACCATTGCCAATATATCTCTCATCATAATAGATTTGTGGTATGTATTAAAAGTATACATGGATACCAAAAACAAGCTTGAAATAAATTTATAACCGATATATATATATATGTTCTTGTCATTTAACGTTTGAAAACCAAAGCGAATGTTTTATAATTATTATGTGAGAAAACAAAGCCGCAAGATACTGCCTTCGCCTTGTAATGTGCTGTAATAACGCTATTTACTGTTAATGGCGATGGAAAAGTTGACTGGAATTTAATTTCTTCAAAAAATTTACTTTTGGTCTTTGGAGCATAGTTTTACCTAAATACCTCCCGACAAACGAGCTCACCACACAAACAAGCTACTAACATAATATATTACCAAAACTCTAAGCTCGTGTAATCCTTTCTCTCGTTTAACTCGTGGAGAATAATCAAGATAACATGTGTAAACCGGATCTCAATACGGTCACAATATGATCAAACATTACGAGGGATATCTGGTGTATTCTAAAAGTAACAATATTGTTAGGGATGTGAAAACTGTCATTTCTTCTGTAAGAACTAAGAACTTGTATTAAGGTTCAGTGGACTCCTGAATCGAGGAGATTACTATATATAATATTTAGACTAGTGTCTTACCACTTAATCATCAGATACTTGTATATTTAATTCGATAATTCTCGGATTAAATTAATTTTATTCTCATTGTAATATTAATTAAAAATAAGGTAATATTAATTGAAAATAAGGGAATAGGGTGAACGGTGCTTTGAATGAAATAATTTCTAATAGAAATATGTCTACCGAGGCAAAACTAACGGTACATAATGAAGTTCTGATACCGACACTAATGTATGGAAGTGAAGCCTGGAGCTGGCAGAAGAGGAACGAAAGTAGATTGAATGCAGTGGAGATGAGATCCCTTAGACGTATGTGTGGCAAATCCATGTATGATAGAGTAATGAATGAAGATATTAGGAATGAATGTAAAGCTTATCGTAGCATATTACATAGAATAAAAATAGGGTTGCTCTGGTGGTTTGGGCATGTTGAGCGAATGAATGAGGAAAGAATGGAAAAATCCGAAGATGGTCCTCTTAGAAGCCTCAACAACCGTCGAGCTTGCGTGCGAAGATGTATGAATGTAGATGAAGCGAAAGTTGTATGTCAGGACATAAAAGTATGGCGCTTTATCCTCTCTGCCTACTCCCACGGGGAAACGGCGTGATGGTAAGTTAGTTATTTATATAGGTATTCAAATAATATATTCATAATTTAGAAATGTACACAAAATAAATTAATCTATCAAAAAATGGATAAATTACGTTTTATTTTTCAGTACTTTTTCTTTCTGGGGAACAGCGATGCCATTTATGCCTTAATTACTACTTAAATACTAAATTAAATAAAGTGTTGGAGTGCTTATGGCTCTCGCCTAGTGATCCAGTAGTCGGCGGTTCGAGCCACTATTACATTTTAATCCTATTAGATTTTAATCCTATTTACCCTATTTTCATAGAAAAATTGATGCGACACGTATTCCGTGTTCACATCTTTGTTTAAAAAATAACTGAGACATATTAGTAGTCTTGCGTAAATGTATAACTTGTCATTCCATTTCAAAATATGTAACTATCAAATTTGTATTGGAATGAAACCCAAATACCTAAGTGACGCCAGAATAAATCTACCCGTTTGCCAGAATTTTTTCGTATATTTAATTGAGTCACTTAATTTGTTTTAATTATTCTAAAACTGCGTTCCATGAATTGCCACATCACAATAACTTGTGTTTTCATTCATAAAATATATTATTTATATTACGCATTTAAATATCTGCTTGCTTCAATGTTATTTATTTCCCAATCTCAGAAAAGTGTAAAACATATTGATTGACTGCGTGTTCCGCATGCGATGGAGCGAAGCATTGTTCGTTTTAATTTTCTGTTTATCAAATAAATCATAAACTTTTTACCAAAATAATAGATTGGAACCGAACACGCATATAGAAAATAATTACAGCTTTATCTGTATACATTTCAATGTAATCTATTTAAGTTATAAGGGTACAGACGTACAAAAAAAAATATCATAATTTATACGAAGTCTAAATTTTATTTAAAAAGTCATCAAGAAATTTACATAAATATTTTTTATCTACATTTACCCAGAAGAGGAAACGCAAGCCAGATCTTTGCGAGTATAATTAAGATACTCAAGAAATACGAGCTACTGGATTATAAAAAATATGAAAAAGAAAGCTGACCACAAAACCTTAATCACAGTTGCGATAAGAAAAGACAATAATTAGCATAAAACTGGAGACTCAATTTGGACAAACAATTGGAAGCACGCAAACTTTTTTTACTGCCAAAGTGAACGAGATAAATTCGGTGCTGAAGCACGGCTTATTAAGCACGGACAATTAAAATCAATTCATGAATTGGTCGATGCTAAACTTGGCTAAAGTCAGGGTATCTTAATTAGTGCTTCGCTCTGAGATAAAAGAAACAATACTCCTCATCAAGATTTGAAATATAAAAGAAATCGAAAATATTTTATCTTAATTTTATTAAATACAAATTTATTTGGTTCTAACGACTATATTTTTCGTATCACTTATTTTAATTAGAGACAACGGCAACTTGTTTTTGTGTGCATGACATTATTTTCTTTCAACATTATTTTATCGTCTGTTTCAACATGATGTTATATATTTAAAATATTTGAATAATCATGGTTTTTCTGAATTTGCAAATCATTTACTAGAAAATGATCACATTTTTGATAAAAATTTTAAACTCTCCATTTTACACAAATAATTTTGGTCTGAAATTGAATACTTAAAAATCATTAAAAATTGTAAGGCATGTAAAAGTAAACAAAATATTATTAATAATCAATTATTTTATTTATTTTCATTTTTTATTTCTTAACATACAGACCGTCAAAAGGTCATTGATGACCCTAATAGATGGTCATTCGGTGAGATTAGAGTACAAGTTTGAGTATTTTGTGAACATTTAAATATGATAATATACAATTAAATTTAACTAGGTACTAGTCCGATTCTAAAAAATTTTCCAATAATTTTATGAAATCAAGAACTTCAGCAATAATATTTAAAAATATTTTTTTAAATAATTTAGAAAACCAAAAAACAAATGAAATCGTTCAATTTGATATTTTGACATTGATAAAAAAACCCTGACGATGGAAATGTTTTTCCAAAGTATGTAGGTGTAATTAATGAATATAAGTAGATTTAAATAAATAAGAAAAATAAATTTTTAATTATTTATATTTTTCACACATATGCACGTTGCAGACACTCTTAATTAGAGAGTTGAGATAAACATTATGCTACCGAAAATAAAATGGTTTAAATTGGTGAATTCATGTTTAATTTAATTATCAATTACTGTGTTTAATGCGTGGCTGTGGATGGCAAATGAAACGCTTAAAATTAATTTAAGTTTTTTTACTTAACTTAAATCATTCAACACGTATTTAACCGAAGCACCATTCTTTAATTCATACAAATTTCGCAATTCGCAATAATCATTCTTTCTCGCCGCTTCTTCTTGGAAGTTTATGACTTGGTTATGGCATCGCGCTAGCTTCTATGATTCGCATTCCGTCAGGACAATGCAAATATTAAGTGCGTAGTGGCCGATTATAGTCAATGTCTTAGATATATTCAATATAGATACTTCCAGAATCCATTGGACTATCCCAGACCCTTCTAGCAAATTCCAATTCACTGTATAAGGGGAAAAATCCTCGATTATGTGCGCCATTTAGCGCAACTATCCATTTTATAAATATTGATTGTATTATTTGTATATATCTACATATATTATATTAATTATTACACCTACATGTTTCGGAAAAACCTTTCCACCGTCACGGTGTTTTATAAATGTCAAAATATCAAAATGAATAATGTCTTTTGTTTTTCTAAATTATTTTAACATATTATTGTTGAACTTCTTGATTACTCACAATTATTGGAAATTTTTTTAGAATTGCGATAGTAGTTAAATTTAATCGATTATTAATAATACACATGCTTAAATGATTTGTAATAATTCCAAGTTATTCAATTTCGTAAAATAGAAAGTGCTAAATTTCTATCATTACAGTGATCATTTTCTAATAATTGATTTGAAAATTTAGAATAACCGTGGTTATTCAGATATTATTACCATATTAATTTTATTTCCATATAAAATTATGATGCAAAAATATTCGTTTAAACCCTGTGCAGTCCATCAAAGGCTAAAATTTTTCAAGCCGTTGATATTATTTCCTGAAAAATGTGAAGAGTGTTGGAAATATTTTGCGAAAAGAATTTTATTAATCCTCAAGAAAAGGCAGAGAGTTATAGAGGAAACCTTTGAAAACTGAATACAAGCATTATACTTAACGTTTTCCAAGAAATGGGACACCAGACGATATTTTTAATGATTTCCGTAAACAGGATTAAGGAAGGTTATCACTCCATCAGGTCCACGAGGAACGGCTGCCTTCTAACGGCGCTGGGAGGGTGCTGGCGAGGATGGTGAGGGTGGCGAGGGTGGGAGAGCACTTAAGCGAAGTGGCCAGGGGGAAATTGGAAGTTAATCGGGAGTGTCGGAGTACAGCTGCTGAAGGGTGAAGAAACACCAACAAGCGATTGCCATTACCGCGGCCCCGATTATTATTTTGCTGGCTCCTCATTTTTCAGCTTATTCGTGACTTATTAATGGATTTTTAAAGCAATTCGATTACATTATAAGTGTAGTACTTCTAGATAATTACGGTTATTATCGAGATATCTAAAAGATTGTTTGAGTCATTCCACTTAATATTTTAACGCCAGACAATATAATTTGGGAAATATTGATAAACTTGAAAATGTGAGTCTATTTTTATATTTTTTAATAATTACACCCTTTCTTTTAACTCGTAGCGTCTGCGGTTTGTTGTCTGCCGGAAAAACTTTGGACCGATTTTTAACCCTTTTACCGTGATCCAATCGAGCTGAAACTTTGCAGGCAGACTCGTGGCGATGATAAAACGACCTAACAAATTTTCGTATAAATTTTTTAAATAATTATAGCATAATTTTGGATTTTTCGAAACTTTAATGGCGTTTCAAATTAGAATCAATACAAATAAGTAATGACCCGACGTGTGCAGTAGGCACGAAACCTGATTCAATGAGAAAGTGAGTATAATAAAAACTTGGTTTTTATGGGTTACTTTTTACTTCCTTTATTTTAACTCGTGGCGTCTGTCTAGTTGACGCAAAAACTTTGGATCGATTTTTAATCATTATTTAATAATAATTATTTATCTAAAATAAACTTGTACCTATTTACACCTTGGTGCATCACAAGCCAAGAAGAAAAAATATAATGAATACATAATAAGCCGGCTAGCTGTACACAGAGAGACATGGTCAGTTGGGTTAGCTACCATGGAGAGACCGTCGATAGGGCTAGCTTACAAGGAGAGACAGGGTCGATAGAGCTAGCTTACATGGAGAGACACGGTCGATAGTGGTAGTTTATACGGAGAGACGTGGCCAGTATGGCTAACTTATCTGGAAAGACACGCTCATCAGGGGTAACTTACATGGAGATACACGGTCAATAGGGCTAGATTATACGGAAAGACACGCTCAATAGGAGTAGCTTACGTGGAGAGACACGGTTAGTAAGGGGTAGCTTACATGGAGGTCAGTAAGGGTAGATTATACGGAGAGACACGCTCAATAGGAGTAGCCTACACGGAAAGACACGGTTAGTAAGGGGTAAGTAGGGGCTCAATAGGAGTAGCTTACATGGAGAGACACGGTTAGTAAGGGGTAGCTTACATGGAGAGATACGATCAGTAGGGGTAACTTACATGGAGAGACATGGTCAATAGGGCTAGATTATACGGAGAGACACGCTCAAAAGGAGTAGCTTACATGGAGAGACACGGTCAATAGGGATAGATTTTATGGAGAGACACGCTCAAAAGGAGTAGCTTACATGGAGAGACACGGTCAGTAGGGGTAGCTTACATGGAGAGACACGGTCAGTAGGGGTAGCTTACATGGAGAGACATGGTGAATAGGGCTGGATTATATAGAGAGACACGCTCAATAGGAGTAGCTTGCATGGAGAGACACGGTCTGTAGGGGTAGCTTACATGGAGAGACACGGTCAGTAGGGCTAGCTCACATGGAGAGACACGGTCAGTGGGGCCAGCTTACCTTCCCGCAGAGGTAGTACTCGGGCAGGCGATCCAGGCCCGGGCTGGGCGAGGCGGAGGGCGAGGGCGGCAGCCAGGGCCCGCCCAGGTAGAGCTGGCTGGGCCTCTTGCTGCGCTTCTCCTGCCGGCGCCGCTCGTGGCGCACGGCCACCGCCGGCATTGCGCCGATCATCCCGGCGATCTGTATCCTGGAACCGTCACCATCACCATTACCATTACTTTACATGCAAAAAAATTTATATAACAAAATACGGGTAGATACTTGAATCTTAGAAAAATAATGCATTTTATTCATTTCATATGTAGGTACTTATGCACAATACATGATACAATTAGGTAGACGTCAGTCAGAAATAACTTTGACCAATATATATAACTAATGATTATTCTCATTAATTTTGTGGATATTCAAGAACACATTAATATTTGTGAAGTTGTAATTTTTCAGAACAAAGTCAATATGACGTTGCCTAGCCGACACCCATTTCGTTTACAAAAAAAAATGCTTCTCGGACTTACATGCTTATCATGCTCCGACGGCCAGACGGTATAGCAATGAGAATATGGGTCCGTTGATTAAATAAAATCCAAAATTGTACTTTATATAGCTAGACTACATATGATACACATTGCTTTGTGGAAGAGGTATATTGCAAGAAAAATCGAAATGTCAGTTAACAATAAAATAACATTTATTAATTTAAATAAAAAAAATGAATTCGCCTTCTCACAAGTTTAACAAAATTCAAATAATAAAAGAAAATTTATTCTAGATTACGCAAATTGCACTACGATTACTTCAAAGTTAGTTCAATTACATGAAAGATAAATTTAGTGAAACTAATATTTTCATACAGAAATAAAATAAAGGTCTCATTTAAGGCCCATCATGGTATATTTAACAAACAAAATTTAATGATATCTAGTGCACCTTGATCAACAAAATTCAAGGGATAATTACAATTTAACTGACAATTAAAAGTAGGGACAAGAGAACATCCTATAATATTGCTCCAGTATCACCATAAAGTTGAAAGAAAGTTCTATAGCAGGTTCTGTAATAATTCTTGAATAAGACAACTTGAAAAAATGTTACTTGAATCCAGTGAAATTTCATATGGGTTATGTGTGCTCCCAAAGCGCAGCCTGTTCTGTCTGGTCAGTTCTGGACATCATTTATTTTTTTATATTATAAATCTCGGGTAATCCTACGATGAATTTTAATTAAAATGCAGGAAGTGAATATTAAGCCATGTATTCACTAGGGGACAAATCGCGAAACATTCCGCTCGACATGTCGCATCAACATCTACGCTCATGTTTCGGGGACAATGACGCGGTCAATTGACGTGCACACACCGGGACTCGCATATCTTGTCGCGGAAATGTCATCCGATGAGGTTATGGATGACAGCTGCAGTATCACATTTGGCGAAAACGGGGTTCCGCGCAATTCGAAATGTTTTTTTGGGTTGCAATTTCAAATTAACGAGGTTTTACTGTAGTAAATTGAATATTATTAAAAACAAGGTCCTTTTTGCAAATAATTATTGTTTTCCAGACGTCACGGAAATATATCGCCCTATGAGGTTATGATGATAGCCGCGTATCTGTTTATGTTAATGAGTTTATCGAAAAGTAAGAGGAGAAAAAAGAGGAGATTGCGAAATTATTAACTGCAAAGAGAAAGAAGGACGGACATTCTATGCGATCTTCGATCGATACAGCTCGATGAGTTCGAGAACGATTTCGTTTCCCCGCATTGTCATCTTGACAGATACAGCGCATGCGTATTCACTTGTAAACATACCACGTGGTACTGACGCTCCGCAGAATGTTGCAGTGAGTACGCTCGGGTACCGTGCGCATGGCAACGTTGCCACGGCACGTAGAAATGCCGCGCTATGTTGTGCGCGAGGTCGCGGAACAGTGCATGACGTTGCAACGTCACGTAGACTCTATGCCGCGCATGCTGTTGAGGGATAATTTGTCCTCTAGTGAATACATGGCTTTAGAGAGCACCGGCCCCGTGGAGCCGGTGCTCTCTAATTTCTAAAAAAGGAGGTGGTTCGGGTTTGAATCCCGGTTGTGCCCAAATATTTTTTCGAGCATTAGATTTTTCTGTATGTCTTTCTAATTGATTAATTAATTTGGTATTAAAAAAATTTGTGGATTTTATACACTAAAAAACAATAATTTAATTCTACAAAAAATTGAACAAATGAAATGTAAAAGTTTATCATTCTATACTCACTGTGTATGCTTAAAGAATAAATAAATTATATTTCAGTGAAAAAAATGATTTGCAAGGAAAGAAAATACCCGAAATAAGGAGTGGAAATCAACGATTTATTTTCGTAAATAAATTAATGTCCATTATAATAAATTGTCCGAAAATAAATTTATGGCCATTAATGTCCCTGATACTTGTAATATATAAATTTATCATTAGGCCTTTAATGTCCCTGATAGATAATTTTTTTTTTTTTTTGAAATTTACATATAACTTACTTCACAATCCGGCTTGAAATATTATTTGGATTCTTTAAATATGCAATTTATGTTTCCTTATATTTCACTGAATACAATGATGCTTGCAAGAAATAAAATAGCCGGAATAAAGCAGTGGAAGTCAACGTTTTTTTTCGACAACTCATATAGATTATCAATAGGTCGTTAATGGTCCTGATATTTGTAGATATTTCAATTTGATTGTTGGAAATTTATATTACAACTTACCTTACGATGCGCGATGGTTGTTTTCCAGAGTTCGTAAATATTGTTGGTTTGTAAATAGCACGAATCTTCGATGCACCATGTTTATTATTCTTTATTCAGTAACATCTGTTTACTTGCAATAAATGCCCATCTGTTTAGCTCTTCTATTGCTACAAAATTTAACACGAGCTTTAATTACCTTGAACAGCGAATTATTTATATACACAAATTGGCGGTTACGACTTTATTTACCGCCGCACGGAACAATTCAGGAGTTACACTTATACTTCAAGTTACACAGCCATTAGAGTCGGCGATTTCCTAGGCTTCTTTTACTGCTTATTTTCCCCTGGATGTGAAGACTACATTTTGGTCCTCTCATAATATATCCGAGATACTCCAGCTTTCTTGTCTTGATAGTTCGCAGCACTTCTCGGTCTTTTTATCATTCGTCATTCTATCCATCCAGGAAACTTTCAGTATGCATCTATAGCCCGAGACACGTACACACAGACACCCGTGTAATGAGTTACCACAGATGCTGACGTCGAGTACGGCAGGCCGTCGCCCTCGGTACAGAGGTTGAAACAAGATTGCTGAGCAAGGCAAATGTAAGCCGGACCGATGACAGAGGGCATGGACTATCGGAGTGACGAAACGCACCTCGCTGATCTAAGCTAAATACCCACACGCGCGGCCGAGTAAAGAGGAAATCATAACACCCCTGATTCCTTTGTTCTGAATGACTATATAAGCACGCGCCCGCTGAACAAACCATCTCACTCCAGCGGGTCTTCTCGGATACGGCGGAAGCCCTTGCCGTCATACCTTCGAACGTCACGCTTTCACTTGTAACCTTTGTACACTACTGTATTCTTTATAACTTGTGTTTTGTAATCAAATAAATTCTGTCAAACCATCGCGACTTTTACATCATCAACCGCAGCAGAGATCTCCGACTCTACAAACGGAGTGGTGACCCTTGAGTTCAACTCTATCCAAAACCGGAGGACTCATCTACCTCCAAAGTGGTGACCCCGACGTGATCGGGATCCACCTCCAAAGATCCACATTTCATAAACCAAGAACTAATCCGCAAAGACTTTGCGGCTTGGTTCTTGGTTTGTTGTCCATGCCTCTACCCCTTATAAGAGAATAGAAAAAATATAACACCGAAACATACGCATAGTTGGTTTAGGTCACGGTTAGAAATCTCATTCTGAGAAACGCACTTCTTGTAATATTGTGCTATACCCGTCTTATTAAAATAAATGTGAAAATGTGTTGATACAGGCAAAGTTTACAAGTTTTTACTGTATATGAATCGGTAGTATTTGAATAAAAATCTAGTAGGAGGGAACTGAATGAAAAATGCAAAAGTCGAGAATGTGTCCCGCGCAACAATGCTTCCGTTGCAACGGATGCTCTTTAAGTCTCTGGACAATAGCGGTCCAAAGTGCGGAAGACAAAGGAAATTGAGGTCTCAAGGTGCGGAGTGTCACTTGTCTCTGAGCGCGAGACTGAGAGGAAGCTGGAGGGCATTTAAAAATGGAACTCAATCGGGGATGTTGAGGAGGAAGGTAGACTTGTTGAATTTGAGCGAGGAACAGAGAAATGTTTTCTTATTTCGGAACAAATTTAAGTGAAGGCAGCTTGTTAAGAAACAATGAGTTTTTAAAACAATTTAAACAAATTTAATTTTTAAGAATGTTCTTAGGTTTTCACGGCTGCTCAGAATCTTCTGTTTTGTGTCTCATCTGGGATATTATGACGTGTTTTTACGACTTTTCTAGCCGACCTTTCGGTTCTCATTGCAGGGTCCATCATCAGGTCCATCATTATTAAAAAAAAATTCGAAAAAAAAGATCCATTGGTCGGAATACATCCGAAACGAGGAGGTGTTGAGCAGGGTGGGCGAAAAGAGGCGGCTCCTGAACAGAATCGCAACGAGCGAATTGGATTGGCCATAATATAAGGCATCCAGGCCTGCCTTTCACCATCGTCGAGGGAAATATTGAAGGCAATAATCGTAGAGGCCGCCCGAGATCAAGTTACGTAGACCAGGTTATCGGAGGTGTGCGCTGTAGCACCTACCAAGAAATGAAGAGGCTGGCAGGTGACAGAGAGGAGTGGAGAGATCGATTGCTTGTTGCAGACCAATCCTAGGATTGTGACCCAAAAGAAAAATTAAGGGCTAATAAACACTTAGTCAGACGAACTACGCAGTAATAAAATTTATCACTAGAATTACAGCAGACAGCTCATGGGAAATCAAATAGGAATATTATTAACCTGAGAGCACTTTAAATTTCTATCCTGCATGTCACGAGCCAATTAAAAGTAGATATACCCAAACTGCATAAATTATTCTTTTACCTAACGAAATAAACCAATCTTGTAAAAGTGTGTGTGCAGTCAGTCCCTCCCATTCTCAGGATAACAAGATTATTACAATTGATTGCTATCCCAGCACAAAATATACGGGACGTGCTTATTTATATACGCGAAAAGTTTCTTTGAGAAATGTAGGGATATCTCAAATGTCAATATTTTTTCTATCACAGTAAATTTAATGTAATATTTTGACACTTTTTATGAAGAAATTAGTAGATGTGTGTTTGTTCTACCGATTTTAAAATAATGTAAGGATTCGTCCTAACACTTTCACAAACAGATATACCTCCTACCCAAGCGGCCAAAATAATGTATTTTACAATACGTTATGTTTATATACGTGCACATCATTGATTGTTTCAAATCCGAAATATTATTTCTTTGACATTGTGTGGTGTTTTTTATTTGTACATGATTCTGTAATTTATTCGTTGCAATCTAAAAATGCTTTTTTTTAAAAATATATTGTTCATCACGTGTGCAATGTTATAAAATTGCGGCTAATAAATGAATTTGATGATAGCGCAAGCCTATGAATTTTTTATAGCAAGCCTATAATAGAGTGTAATAGAGTATAATAGAGTGTCTGGATAGCAATGGACCTATACCAATAGACCGATAGCCTTCAATGTGCTGCCGCCTGTCCACACTGTTTCTTGTAAGTGTTATAAGTGGGGCGCACAGGCCGGCTGTTTATTCAGTAGTAATAGTAAAGATTAAGAATGTACCACTGAAAAAATGTCTTAATATATTTCGAATTCGATTAATATATAAATAAAATTTACTTTATTTTTAAAAAAAAAGACGTCAACAGGTTATTTTTGACCCTAGTAGATGGTCGCAGAGTGGTATTAGAGAACAAATTATAAATATTTTATGGACATTTTGTATATGTTATAATTATAATACACTTCGGGAATAAGAGTAATTTCTTTTCACAAAAAAATTAAATTTTCATTGCCGTCGTAAATAAATGTACTGCAAATAAAATATTTAAAACTTATATTTAACGATTTTTCTTTAAAAAATACAGTAAAATTATTAGTTTAAACAGAAACAGATTCAAAGTACAAGTACTTTTAATTGTAATTAATAAATCCTTAGGACATAAAAGTAATAATCGATTTAAACAATGCCACTCTAATAATAGATGATCGCCATTTGATAAGTAAAGAAGTAAATTCACTATTGGCATATACACAAAAGAATGTCAGCAAATATGTTATAATTAGTAACAGTGTCACGTGCGCGCAGTTCTCACTGAAAATAAGATCATTCGAAGAAACACGCCATAGCTAGATAAATTTACCTTTCAACTATGTAAAATTCCCGTACGTAAAGATAGGGCGAATTTAATACGGATGCAGTACTAAAATATTTGGTTCAGTAAGAATTTCTTACAGATTGTAGAAAACAAATATGAAGGGTGCAAGCAATTAAAATAGAAGAAGCATTAATAAAAGAGCACAAATAATGCGTCAAAAAAATCCACTTTTTGGTCACTTTACGGTCTTGAACATCTTCATTATATATTTAAAAGGCCTCAAGGTATTCTAAGAATATTTTAGTGTTACTCTTAAATGAGATCATAATTATGAAAGTGGTCTAAGTCAAGAAATGGAAAAAATTGAGTTAATTAATTATTTCGTATCACACTGTAATATCTTGCATAAATTAATATTATGAAAAATATGAAGCATTAGGTATACGCAGTGTATTGTTTTAACGTTCATCGGTTTTCCGCAAATGTTTATTTTAATAGTGGATTAAGTCAGTTTGCTGCGTGTCAGCTTCCATGACGCGGTGTTACGTTGTTTTTACCTGTCTTGTACTTGCAAACCCTAATTTAATTTTCCATTATGTCATCAGATAGTGACTCAGGTAATTAATATCAATATATCACGTCTAAATATTTATAAAAGAACAACCATTAAATTTTAACAACATTAAACTTATTTTTACATACAACGGTCAAATTTAAACGAAACGTTAAAAAATGGAAACGAAGAAGAAGAACGAGAAAGAAGAAAAAGAAGAACCAAAAATACCGCCCGTTTATCTGTCTCTTGGCTAAAAATACAATAGATGCATTTTTGTAAAAATGCCCAAATATTTTTTTTTATAAAACTTCGTTAGATGATGATACCGACTTTCATATTTTAGTCATTCGCCCAAAAGAGAAATTCCATTATACTCTACCAGCAGATCAATAACTATTAAAAACAACTTAACAATTAACTATTATTATTTTTTTCAATATATGACATATTTTCTACAATGCATTCCACCATATTACCAAGAATATTTAAAAAATCTTAAAACCTAAAATCGTACTTCCAGAGAATAAAAGAACATACATGATAATCAAATACTTATCAAAAGTAAGCATTACTAAAAATGTTTCTTAACATGGCTTAGTAAAAATTTATTTTCTGAAAACGGTCCAAGTCATTTCAACCTTAAATTATTATCTTTCCTTATAAGCTACATGCAAAATTTATATGTGAAAATAAATTATAAATCTAGCACAATATATAAATTTGAAAACATTTAATTGCGCAATATTAAAATATTTTTTAATTAATTCAAATGCAAACCTTTAATTATCTCAAAAGGAAAGAAACATGACTTAATCCACTTTCATAATTATTTTTTCGGGATGTAGCACCTGCAAAGCGCCCTTGAAGCGTCTCTTTCGCAAAAACGACGCTATATAAATTAGCATAAACATAAACATGGGCTCACATATCAATTACCTTCCAGGGCTGTATCGGCAACAATTTTGTCGGAATCTTCGCCACGTCTGCGGGTTCCCGAATGAAACGGTCAATTAATTACCTACCCAAATGATTTATCTGGTAAATATTGTGACGGTTGTGGTTCTGAAATTCTCATTACGCCCACCGAAGCCCGTCTTGGTCCGTCATTGATCTTTTTACTATGTGCATCCGTGACTCAACCACGAGCCACGATCACATTCTATAAATGTAATATAAATATTTAATTTGTTTCACCAAATCAGTCACTCAAATAGTAACAATTCAAATGATATATTGTGACGCTAAAGTACCGAACGACTAGATTGTTATATTCTAATTTATGCTCGGTAACTATTTGTATACTGCATTGCCAACGCTGTCGGACATAGTTCATAGGATGATTAGTCTCTAGGAGGTCGCGTCATACTTATATAAAATAATGTAGACGAGATCTTTACAATGGGAGGGTAAAAAAACTAACCCATTAAAACCAAGTTTTTATTATACTCCCTTTCTTTGTAAAATATAAAATCAATTAAAGACGAATTAAAACATATAACATAACACTAAACTTACAGGAATTTAATATATTTCTAAAATGTCAGATGTTTTGGGCTTTCATATGACACTTCATGCTTTGAAGATTAAATTCTAAAAACATTTGTCAGTCAATTTAATCAAGATTTTGATATATTTGTGAATTTTTCTGTCATCTGTGAACCAATTGTCACAAATTTTCGAAATTCGTAGTGAAGTACCTATTACATATACCGAAGGAGTAATTCAAATTTTAAATATTCCGTGACGTCATCAGGCCGCTGTTGGTAGTAATCAAACATTTGTATGGTTTCCAATTTTTAAAAATCAATTAAATTTTCTAAAAATCCAAAATTATACTATAATAATTATTTTTTTAACGAAAATTTGATAGATCTTCTTTCAAAGTTCAGACCCGCGTTCTACACAAACAACACCATTAAGAAATACATTTTCAATAATAAAACTAAAACAGAACATCTAGATAATAGTGGGGTTTATAAAATTAACTGTGGGAACTGCCAATCATGCTATATAGGACAAACCGGAAGAAAAATAAAAACGCGAATAGATGAACATTTTAAAGGGATAAAAAATTTCAATATTAATTCAGAGATGGCAGACCATGTGAGATCAGAGGGACATCACTTCAAGTATGATAACGTGGAGGTGTTGCATGTATGCAAAAAAGGAAAGAAATTGGACATTTTGGAAAATATAGAAATTCATCGAAATAATGATAAGGCCTTAAACATACAAACACCACTTATTACATCCCCCCTTCTTACCATACTAGCCCCTCCCACCAACCACTTTCACTTTCCGCCTGCCCCTCCCCCACTCCTGACAACTCCCGCCCCTATGTAGTAGATAAAATGTCTTCTAGTCTTAAGTTAGTATATTACTGAAGATGATGCAGTAAGCATCGAAAACGTTTTAATTAATTTATTTAATTAAACTGTCATTGTGTGAAGTAAACAACGTTGTGTTCTATTCATAGTTATTTACAATGAACTTCCACAAAGTTAATCACAAAAATTTCGAAATATTATAATAAAAAATATTACAGTTAAATGTCGTGCTCTTGTATCTTCCGATATATCCGATTGTATCATGAATTTATTTTGTATAAAGCTTCTAGTATGTAGCTTTATTTTTAGTATAATAATTGTGATATTGGCCTGATCAAATTTTCATGATCCATCGGGCACTAGATATTGGAATTTTCAAGCTATTTTTCATTTTACCTATCCTATTAAAATTAATGAATTTGCAATGACAGCACTATCTATTTTAAATTGAATGTGATTATGCAGAAAGGAGCCAGCCACAAAAAATTCAAACGAGATAAAAGCACCTTTGTCTAAAAATTGAATAATCAAATCTACACAAAACCTAGAATGTTATTTACTTCAAAAATTTTAAATAATAAATAAATGCCAATTTTTAAAAACTGTAAAGTGATTTAAGTGTAGATTTTTAGAAATATTGGTGTTTTTTCATCTGTCTGATCTTACTACGTCAAATATCCATTCTACAGGAAACAGCCAGAGTTACTTATCTACTATGAATATCTAGTAATAAAATTGATATTTGCATGGGATTTTTGTTATCGCCATGTGAATATGTATTTTTTAAACTATATAATAATACTAAATATATAACTAAATAACTGTTTTCTAGCTGTTTTCTGGTGAATATGTTTTGAGGAATAGTCATATTAAAAGTGTTTTAAGAGGCGTGGACGCTTTCTGCAGATTTTAATATGTTGTTTTCGCGATCAATAAATATTTCGGAAGGCAATTACTGTGAATTTTTATATGAAAGCGGCTTGGGTGGTTTTAGTAGAACATAAAATTGACTTTTCTCCGCCCGATTACATCAAAATCTCATTTTTACCAAAATTTGAACGTAGTTATGCAGAAAAGCCTGGTGCTTAAAATGTTGATACGTCTACGAAACTTCTATCTAATAACTAACTAACTAATTAACCATCACGCCGTTTCCCCGCAGGGGTATGTAGAAAGGGTAAAACGCCATATTTTTTTATATCTTGGCACACCACTTTTGCTTCGGCTACATCTTTCATGCAAGCTCTACGGTTGTTGAGACTTTTAACAGGGCCATCTTTCAATACTTGTACTATCTGATCATGCCAGGTCGCGGACACCCTCTATTCCTGTGGCCCCCAACACTCGCCCCATATACTTTCTTAACCATCTTTTCCTCGCTCATACGTTCTACAAGACCAAACCATCTAGGCACTCCTTTCTTTATTCTGTCTTCCACACTACAGCCAGCATTACATTTACTTCTAATTTTTTCATTCTTCACTCTGTCGACAAAGATTTTCCACACATTCAGTCTACCGTTGGGTGAATTACTATAAAGAGTTTTATTGAAATACAATTCAGTTCAATGTCATAATTGTAATTGAATACAGTGTTATATAAAAGTACAATTAATCTTGTATTGCGTCAATAATATTACGAACCTTTTTATCAGTACTAGTCGAGAGTAGATATGAGATATCCTGAAAAATGGCTTTAAATTACAGACTACGTTTCTAGCAAAACACAAAAGAGAAATCCGCTCACAATTCGAGAAGGCCACTTGTCCATTAAAGTACACCTACTTGACTCCAATGCCTATTGGAAACTGGAAGCGAATCATTATTGAAGAATATGATGTAAAGATCGAAAACTCTAACTGCGATTAAGCCATTGCGATTAAGATTATTTTATTAATAAAAAACTTAAGAAGAAAGGTAAAAATTTAATCGTGTGACGCTTGTAAAAGTTGCATATTATAAGCGACATCGGAACTTGGCGAGTCACCGCTGAAATGCCTCAGGTATAGACGTACCAGCATAAATTGGCGTGCGAGGGAGGGCGTCCCTGTCGCGTAACACAAGTTGCCAGGGTGTAAATTATTTACACAATACATAATGTACAGAATGTCCGGTGACCGGTGTCACACTAATGAAACGAAACAGTAATGGCGGCCGCTCTATCTGTCAACCTGTCAAACGGTAAAATCGGTCCATTATTTTCTTTTTAATGCTTCATTGTTCTTGCACCATCCCGGACTGTTTTGGATGTTTTGGACATAATAATAATTCAGTGTATATTGGTAATCAAGATATCATAGCTCCCGAGCAAATACGAAATTGAACTGAATGACAGGGCGAGGGGTTACCGCCAGTTGCGGGCGGGGCGGGTTTTAGTTCCAAAGTCGCCGCACGCCAATTTACGTTGGGCAAGCAATATCCGTAAGTGCTGCTCTTAAGCAAAATTTAGAACGCGGGCCGTACAGTTTTTTAGTGATGGTCAAACCGTTATTTTAATCGGTTACACGTAGTACAGTTATTTGAGATCCGATCTGATTGTATAATGATTGGTAATTGATATACAACTGTTATCACGTTTACGCATCCTTAAAGCGCCATGTCCAAAAATTGACTTGTAATTTGCACCCCTTTAGAACCGCCTTACTCGTGCCTGGAAATATGTCAGCAATGTATTTTTACGGATGCTGAGGTAATTGATTTAATTCTAACATAAACAATTTTATTCGCGTTTTATTGTCCGAAAAGCTGGGCTGATGCAAACAGCATGCACGAGGTATGTGTTCGCACCTAGCTTAAAATACTCTACAAGTAACGCGACACGTCATCGAAATGCCTCAGTCATTGGATGATTGTGATGCTTAATTTTATACCGTCGTTCTGCACCTTTTTGTTATGTTTTTGTTGTACTTGTTTATGACGCTTGAGAGCGGTCCATACTGTTGGCGCTGCTCCAGCGGCTGAAAAGCAGACCGATTGTTTGTCGAGGAATGGACAAATCAATGGAAATGTATTCGGGATTGACGGTGTGTACAGACCTTCGATTTTGAGAGTTGATTTTCATCGAATTTAGCTACGTTGTGATGGCTTTATCGAAGTGACTTGGCGACTACAAAATGAGCTTTGATATACCATTTCCATTTACCATTTCGTTGCCGATGAATCGGCGTTTATTGGATAAGAATAGGCATTCGATTTCTTGATGCATACACATAATACAAATTAATTAGGATGATATGTAACAAGCCTCTTGGTCACTACCTACCTCGCTAGATAGATTGTAATATCTGTTCTATAGTATGTAGCTTTTTTTAAACATTTTATCTCCTTAGACCGACAAATAATATTTATTTTGAAAGAAAGTACATACAGTAAAAATCAAGAGAAAATATATTTAAAAATATAAAAATATCATGCGAGATGCAGGAAAAAATGGAAATAAATGCAAACGATAGTTCTCTATTTCTTATAAAAACAGCATATTTCATATGAATCTACAAAAGCAATGGCAAGCTAACTAAAAGTATAAGAAGAAAAAAGTGATCAGTAGGGTTAGCAAATCTATAAGATATGATAGAATAAATATGATAAAATGAATAAATAATCACAATAAAATAAAATAATCACATATAACAATCTATAAAATATGATACAGTAAAATAAAAAAAGTAAAAATAATCACGATAGAGGGAACAATCAAGAATAAAATTTCGTAACAGGTAAGAGTAACAAGCAAAGTAAAATAATTAAAATATGTGAGAATGAAATGAATATATGCCGTTTTACAGATTAAAACCTAAGTAAAACAAGCTACATATTGGTACACAATATATAGTAAGCAGGAGTAATACATTTTAAAAATATAAAACTAAGACAACATATGGGCAGAAAAATTACTAATTAATATAAATTAACTTTGTTTAAACCACTTATTTATTGAAAAAAATCAACATGTTTCAATAAATAAGTGGTTTAAACAAAGTTAATTTATATTAATTATAATTATGTTACCACAAAATAAATTTGCTACATTTGAAGAAGAAGAAAAATTACTCATACATAGGGCCTAAATAAAATATTTAACATATTTAAAACAGACTTCCCGGAAATCAGAATATACTCAATTAATAAAATAAAAGCTTTAGCAAACAACTGGCTTACCTCCAAAAGTAGAACAGCAACTGAAAATTTACTTACTGTAATTGCATAATAATGTCTACAAATAAAAATATATACCTATATAAATAAATAAATAAATAAATTAAGTAAAATAAAAAATAATCTTAAACAAAACTTTAACCCGTTTTACATTAAACAATTATTCTACACATATTTACACTTGAACTTATGACTCACTCAACTTTCACTAACATTACACTTGATACTTTGTAGATATATAATTACTACCTTATGAAAATAAATATCACTGACGAATTCAAAAAAATATTATAATTGTGTTCTATAAAGCCACTCTGGGACAGGCGTAGCCTAGTAGAGTGGCATAATCCAAAAATTTAACAAAAAAAAAAGTGTAATTTATCTTATATTTTATTGTTAAACTAGTATTAAGTACCTTTATTTGTAAACAAGGATTTTTTTGAAATAAATAAATAAATAAAATAAAATAAATGGAAAATATGCACACGATCAGTTTCATAGTTCATCAAGAGTTAAAAATTAGAGCTTATTTTCACTAGCGTACTCATTTATTTCCCGACACTCGATCATCAATGACGTCACAATGCGTAGTTCGTTCATTAAGATTTGTAACTTCGATCTAAGGCAGATCTGTTCATCTAAGAAACTCTTCCAGCTGATTGCTCCCAATCCTGAAAAACCACGCAGTTAGTGATGTCTGGAACTTTAGGGTTTTAGCAGTTAAGATCTCTTGTGGTAGTTTGTTATACATACGCGGTCCAATAAATATTGCATGTCTTTGAGCAAAGGAGGTTTACATAAGTGGAACATTTAATTTATGTAGAGTTTTTGCTCTAGGAGAGATACTGAATAATATTGCTATAAAAAGTAATACAAATTTGAGCGGGTAGAATTAGTAAATTCACGATTCTTGTTACTCACTCACACAGCGTGATTTTGACGTACATAACATGTTTGTGATGTGATTTTACGATGTAAATTCCGAAAAAATGATACATAAATTTGAAGTCAATGAAATACCGCAATGTTTATCATTGAATCGTGCTTATTTTAGACAAAAATAGAAAGTAAAATATTTTTTATGTAATTTTTTGGTACCTACGTACCTGATCAAGAGATCTTAATATAATAATACTCTGGAGCAATGTGGAATTGACCGGAGCATTTCAAGGAATTGCTAGAAATGTAAAGAATGTTTCAAAAGAATCGCGGAACCAACATGTTTGGTATAAAAGGCCTAGCGCGCACGCGGCAGATCGAGTCATTGTTTCAACGTTTTACGCATGTGAAATTCCATCGATAAAACCGTAGCGCAAACCAGTGAGGCCATTGCGTTGTGAATCGAGTGATAAATAAAGGAAGTAACTACCAAGGGTGAAATATTTTTCTACGTGGGGAATATTAAACAGAATTTTCTAGAAAATGATCGAAGCAATAAAAAACAACCCGAAATAGCGCGAATTAAGAATCAGTGTAATAATACATAAGTGTGTGGAAAATTCTAGAAACATTAAATAACTACATATTTAAGAACAGTGTTCTAATTTAATTCGTCTCCAGTCAATTTTGGAGTGATAAATAAAAGTTAAAATTGTTTCAGTGTTTTTCATTTCCCTCTCTCTATTTGATCTGCAATACACGTAAAAATTTATTAGTTTATTTCATATACCTCATGTATTTATTCATGTATATAATATTATCATCGCTCAACCAACCTTTCTGTGCTGGACCGATTTGTTTCCGTTGTAATTTGTAAAGCAATTTTCAGTTCTTCAGCCAAAAGAATCGCACATTTTACTCGCATAATAAATGTACATACGAGAGCGAATGGTCACCCTGTAGCGCGGTTCATGACGTCTCTCTACTTTAAAGCCACTCTGTATGCAGAACGTCTTTCTCAGCGTCCCGACGCTTTGAATTTTTCTATTTCATAAAAATAAAGGTAGGTATTCACGTATTGTGCGAGGTTAATAAGGATGCAAGTCAAAATTAATAAACATATATTATAGATGTCTCACAGAGACGAAGCTATATTTTTATATGGGAAAAAAAGTATGGAAGTCTTTTTGGGAATTGATAGGGCTTACGATCATTTTACACAATGTAACGTTCACGATTCCACTCATGATAGACTACCACATCTATAATATAAAATTAATAATCAGAGAATTAAAATTAATTTATTGTGTTGTGGAGTATTTTGCGTAATAATTAAATGATTGAAGTAACCTATTGTATGAAGCATCTGAAACATGGCAGATAGCATACACAAAGAAAAGAAAATTGAATTATTACAATAAAACTTTCAAATTCGAAATGATAAAATATTGTAAATTTTTGAAAATCTTAAGTAGATGTCGCTCGGATGATGCAGTATAATTGTCGATAATAGATATAAAAATTTTTTAGGTAGGAATCTACATATAAAGTATTGTGGACTAGCTGTGTTAGAAAATTGTAAATAATCGAAAAATATTTTAATATTAATTTTTATTTATTGTCTTGAGAAAAAGTTTCTTTATATAAAAATTTTACGGGTATACATTGGATTTAATTGAAATCAAATAATTTTTTATGGAGGTCAAGAGCCATCGCGATTCTAGCCGCACGCATGGAGCGATATCCACTAATCTAATAATAATAAGAGGCTCGGCGCGGATAATCTGATCCCGGTCACCTATAAGTACAACCACTCTATCAACACGGCTGTACTCAACACCACATTTGTAAATCGTTGCCAATAAAATACCACGGGTAACCGTGAGTATCATTTGCGCCCTGTATCCATCCGCTCATCCTGCTTTCACTGAATCATCTCACATATAAAAATATATAAGTCCTGTGTCCACCCAATTATGACGTACGGTATCGAGACAAGGGCTGACACTGCCAGAACTAAAAATCTCCTAAGAAAAACTGAGATGAAGACCCTCCGACCCATTGCGGGACTGACAATCCGAGACCGAGTGAGGAATTCCGAAATACGAAGGACTTGTGACATCGAGGATATTGTCCGATGGGGAAGATCTAGAAGACGTTACTGGAGAGATCATGTGGAGAGAGCTTGTTCTGAGAGAGTAGTGAGCATAGCAGCGAACAAGCTGCCGTCTCGTACCAGACTCCCAGGAAGACCGCATAAAAGATGGCGAGATAGCTGGACATCCGTATCCCAGGAATAAGCTCCGAGCAATGACAGGATGCAGTCCTAGATGAAGCAGAAGAAGAAGATCTCACATATACTACGCGACACTAACACCATATACGTCACATGCCGATTAGCGATGATGCCTCTGGACGGGTGGGTTTAACACTCATCACACAATACGCCAAATTCTCTTTCGGCAAAGATGTTTTTAGTGGAGATCTGTAATTTTTTATTATTTTCACATTTATAAATATAATTTCATTTCGTCCTTGTACCCTTTTTACCTTGTGCCGTCACAAAAATGTAGGTGGAAATGAAATGTAGGTGGAAGGACTTAAAGAGACGTTTTCCTCTCCAGCGGGTTACACCGAAGCATGGTCGTAATTTGAAATAGGCAAATTACAGAAAAGTGGGTGACGTGGAACGATGCCCTTTACTGCGTCCCCTAAAGCCACCGGGATTTCAAACTGTCACGTGATTATTGTGGGTGAGTGTAAGGGTTCGTGTACATTGGTGACACTTTTATCTCTCGTCTCGGAGATTCAATTGGATAACGAATTCGGTCATTAATATACAGCCCCATGTCTTTAAAAACGTATTGTCACAAGATGGCTGTAGGAAGATTTGCAGGTGATTGAGGAGTTTACATCACTCTAGACCTAATAATCTAATAGACCCAAAAAACATCGAAACAACATTGAATATATAAGAGAGTGCAGGTCCGCTGTGCGAACAGTTTGTTTGACGTTTAATGGAAGCCACACATAAAGCGACAACGACAGCGAATCAATAATAGTCGAATCAATAACAGCGATAAAATACGCGAGTACCTACTGGAAAGCGAGTTTTCTAGTGCGAACCTGAACGATTTAATCAACCGTATCAGTATGTCAGAGACAAGTTATTCAGATAATTAGTGCTAAATAGGATATTGTTGTAAATTAAAGAACGGTTCCCCGATTAAATTCATGTCCATTGAATTCGGTGAATAAATAAAATGATAAACAATTTAAATATAGATTTCACAATCTATGTATACTACGTCATGGGAAAGGACCATAGATGTCTCTAGCATAGATTTATAAAATATATTTTTGATTTTCTTGGCAAATATTACATTATGTAAAGTGATCACTTAAGTCAGTCATAAGCCCTGGGCCACCCTATAAAGACTTCTATACATGTTTCCCATATGAATATCCTCGTCTTTGTGAGACTTCTACAATTTATATTTAATAATAATTATCCCTCTGTAGACAAAATCCGATAATGGTGTTCTCAGAATATACATATAAAAATATTATTTTAGATATCCGCTGAATATCTAAAATAGACCCTAGTCAGTCTAATAGTCACTTCAACTAGTGAGAGAGTTCTGCTGACGTATGTTTCTGGCTGGTTTCTTTTCAAAATTAGCAAAACGGTTTTCAATAGTTTTCCGATATCCGTTCCAAACAGAAGCAAGCCAAGTCCATGTTTCAAAAGTCAATCTGACAATGGACCGAGAGATGGAAAGAAAATCCAATGTCGTTTAACTCCGATAAAGACAATCGGAGAGGACGCAAATAAAAAGCATCTCCCTCATCTAATTTTGTAATATCTCCGCGCGGTCGGAGTGGAACATCTTGACGCAACGTATTTCGTCCCGAGGCGTTTCGGAATGAATTTCTCCGCAAGTTTCAAAAATTTCAATTTGAATTACGTACCATAAATAAATTATCCAATTATGGTGTATTACGCTGAACTTTGTACAATGAATGCGACGATCTTTTCAAGTATTCAGTTATCCGTGGCCAGAGCAATACAGGTGGATTCAAAGGAAACGTTACATCCTGGGTAAACAGGGTGGCTGTCTATGATTTATTTGAGATTAAAGGACCATTTTTTATTTATTTGTTGACGAATTTCAACAGTCTAGTAATTTAAAATGGCGGGTAATAAAAAGTAACCCATAAAAACCAAGTTTTTATTATACTCCCTTTTTCATTTACTAGTGGAAACTGGTTTGGCGCTTAACCCACGCGTTGGGCTTCGGTCGAGCGACGCTACGAAAGGGAGTAATAAAAAATTTCCAAAAATCCAAAATTATACTATAATAAGGTTCCATGTCCACCAGACGCGTTGAAATATTTTCATACAACCTAGTAAGTTGTATGTAAAAACCATTAAAATTTTGAAAAATCGAAAAATTTATTAATTTTTTTTAACGAAAATTTGACAGGTCTTCTTGATCGTCGCCACGAGCCTGCTTACAAAGTTTCAGCTCGATTAGATCACGGGAAAAGGGTTAAAAATCGATCCAAAGTTTTTTCGTCAAGCAAACAAGCAAGCAGACGCCACGAGTTAAAAGAAAGGAAGTAAGAATAATAGAGATTTACCGTATAAAACAAAACGTGATGAAGCAATGTCACTTAACATAATACAATTAATCAAAAAACAAAGAAATACAGAATAAATGAAATTCAATATAAACCAATATATAATGCAAAACAAGCCGGAATTAGGCAATATACAAAATAGAGCGAATGAAAGTGGGAATGAGAAGAAAAATGGTTAAGTGCCTGGGATTAAGGCAGATGGAGGGTATGTGTATGGTTTTGTATATCATCACCTGTTCATTTACTTATAGAAACATAGAGTAACTGATACTTTATAAACTAGAGTGTAATAGTGTGCTAATAAACTCAAGTAGATTTAAAACAGTGTTCAATTTACATATAATATATTTTATAAAGAAGATCATTATGAAACTCCACAAAGTTGACGTCGATTCTATCAATAATAAGTAGGTATATTTGTGTAGTCAGCGAATTCATACTTCACCGAAATCATCTAATTAGCCACAAGGAAAGGGATAACTAAAAATATATATAACGAGTCGACAGTCGACTTAGACAGTCGAAACAGCTGTTACATTAAAACTCACAGAATTTTATAGTAGTATAATTAATAAAAAATAATTAATACTTTGTTCTCCATTATCTATGCATTGAAAATATCAACATGTTTCAGGGCCAATGGTTCCTTCAACAGGATACAATGTGTACTAAAAAATTAAGAATCGAAAATCGAAGTATAGACAATAAAAAAATAAAAATAATGTATGGCAAACGAATAAATAATTAAGTACCAACATGAAAACAAATTTAAAAGATAACCATTTGTAAAAAGGACCTGGTTATTTATGATATTCAATTTACTATCAAAATTTATTCTTATTTACAGTTTTCTTCTTTCGATTTTTGATTTTTAATTTGTTAGTGTACATTGTATTCTGACGAAGGGACCATAGGCCCTGAAACATGGCGATATTTTCATCAATAAATGGTGAAAACAAGGTATATTTTTATTAAATAATATTATAATAGTGTCACTAAAAAACTATTTGGCTCTTTTTGAATAAGACTTTAATTAATCTTAAAATTCCATTTAAAATAAATAGGTAGTTCTAAATTAATAACAAAAAAAATAACCCATAGAAATCAAGTTTTTATTATACTCCCTTTCTTTGTAAAATATAACAACAATTAAAGATGAATTAAAACATATAACATAACACTTAACTTACAGGAATTTAATATATTTCTAAAATGTCAGATGTTTTGAGCTTTGACAAGACAATTCATGCTTTGAAGATTAAATTCTAAAAACATTTGTCAGTCAATTTAGTTTTTCTAAATTCGTAGTGAAGTACCTATTATGCATACCGACGGAGTAATTCAAATTTAGAAAATATTCCGCTACGTTATCGGGCCGCCGTTGCTTTTCTAATGTTTCCAATTTGAAAAAAAAAAAAAAAATTTCTAAAAATCCGAAATTATACTATAATTATTAATTTTTTTTAACGAAAATTTGATAGATCTTCTTGATCGTCGCCACGAGTCTACTTGCCAAGTTTCAGCTCGATTGGATCACGGAAAAAGGGTTAAAAATCGATCCAAAGTTTTTTCGACGGCAAGCACGCAGACGTCACGAGTTAAAAGAAAGGAAGTAACAATAAATGATAGAATTTCATCCGGTTCAATTTAAACGCTTTTCAATTCACGATTTGGAGGGTGATTTCATTGTTCCACCCAACGTCGCGCGATCACGTCAGTAGAAGTCGCGCGTCACGGCTTGATTGTGAAGTATTTCGCGGATTAGGATTTCTTTCGTCACCTTTGGATTCGATTTACGAGTTGATCAAATGAAAAGTTGATCTGGAATTTGGCCGGGCGCCACAAGCGATCGTAGTAATCATTCGTCCATTCCGATTCCGATATTCAGCGGGAGCGTTAAGCCATGTATTCACTAGGGGACAAATCGCGAAACATTCCGCTCGACATGTCGCATCAACATCTACGCTCATGTTTCGGGGACAATGACGCGGTCAATTGACGTGTACACACCGGGACTCGCATATCTTGTCGCGGAAATGTCATCCGACGAGGTTATGGATGACAGCTGCGGTATCACATTTGGCGAAAACGGGGTTCCGCGCAATTCGAAATGTTTTTTTGGGTCGCAATTTCAAATTAACGAGGTTTTACTGTAGTAAATTGAATATTATTAAAAACAAGGTCCTTTTTGCAAATAATTATTGTTTTCCAGACGTCACGGAAATATATCGCCCTATGAGGTTATGATGATAGCCGCGTATCTGTTTGTTAATGAGTTTATCGAAAAGTAAGAGGAGAAAAAAGAGGAGAATGCGAAATTATTAACTGCAAAGAGAAAGAAGGACGGACATTCTATGCGATCTTCGATCGATACAGCTCGATGAGTTCGAGAACGATTTCGTTTCCCCGCATTGTCATCTTGACAGACACAGCGCATGCGTATTCACTTGTAAACATACCACGTGGTACTGACGCTCCGCGGAATGTTGCAGTGAGTACGCTCGGGTACCGTGCACATGGCAACGTTGCCACGGCACGTAGAAATGCCGCGCTATGTCGTGCGCGAGGTCGCGGAACAGGGCACGATGTTGCAACGTCACGTAGACTCTATGCCGCGCATGCTGTTGAGGGACAATTTGTCCCCTAGTGAATACATGGCTTTAGGTTGTGTGCGTGGGACATAGGTGCCTCAAGTATGCACACACACATGCGCGCATCGCCGTGATCGGTTGGCGGTTTAATTTCCGAGTGTTTGAGTACAGAAGTCCTTGAATTGATCACATCTTTGAAGATCTTCCCGAGGCTTTCAAATCAGCGGATGTTATAAGTTGGTGTTGTGCTTTTAGATTAATTGAATTTGAAGGCACACAGCCGGTTCAAAACTTATCGAGTACGGTTAGTTATAATATGTAAAATCATTTGAAGTACTTTTAATAACAAAACTTTATATTTATGTGTTTTATTAGACAGGATTATTTGGAAAACATTAATAAACTCGCAGGACTGTATTCCTGCCTTGATTTTGAGCCGAAAATATTCAATTAACCATGACTAGTTGTGAAGATATGCGACATGAAAGTTTGCATTTTTTTTTTAAATTCTGACTTATTTTTTGTAAAACGTTGGACTATCACTACAGTAACTTATGTCGAATATGAAAAATTCATTCCCTTTAATACAAGTCAAATAAAATAATAAAAACCTTCGAATTGCAATTGGAATTTCTGCAGGGTTTTTATCATTTTATTTAACATGTATCGAAACAAATAAATTTTTCGATATCGATATAAGTTACTGTAATGATAGTTCAACGTTTTGTGAAAAATAAGTCAGAAATATTGGAAAAAAATGCAAACTTTGATATTGCATAACTTCATAACTATTGATATTAATTAGGTCATGGCTGTTTGAACATTTTCGACTCAAAATCAAGTCAGGAATATAGTCCTGCGAGGGTATTAATAACACAATGATTTATACACAACGTTTTATTCCACTAATTTGAGTTATATAAGCTAAGCGCTTTCGATGGACACAACCATCATCTTCAGAGGTAATATTAGAACTAATTGTAAATCAATATGGCCGACAAAAAGAAAGTAAAGGGAAGATGGGGGGGGGGGGGGGAGAGGTTGTTATTTATTGACATATACAACAGTAATTAATTTTTACATACAATAATACTTATTTTAACAATGGGATGACGCAGGTATTTGAATGTGTATTAGGTTATTATTATTTTTGATTGCTTTATTAATTTCGAGTATTTCTAGAGCATCCAGTTTACGACCCGATGGTTTTTGAGTGTATGGATGCAATGATGTCTTGAAAAATATTATTATTTTCAAAACAGACTAAATCACTATAAAAAAACTTAAAATGCGCGTAGGTTTTCAATATCTCATGGGAACGTTTTTCATACGATTGAAAGTGCTTTATTTATATCGGGTTGATGTAAAAATATTTGTTACTTATGTTTATATCATAAATAAAATGTTACATATCGTATAAAACTAGTCTGTTTACCCACGTTATTACTTTTTTTATCTTATAAATGAAATTCCACCCTGAAAATAATTTTACGGCAAATAACTCTAGAAATTATATAGAAATATAATATACCAACTAATCCGGTATATAGAGAAGAAAATCTACATAATAAAGCTACTGATTGAATTGGAAAATCAAAGTAAGTAGTTATTTCTATTTTAAAAAAATGCGTGTGCGGTCGCGGGACCCCCATTAGGAACGAAGTTCCTTATGCCTTTTCATCAATTTCGAATGTAATTCCATATGGAGATCTATATTTTTTATATTTGTATATTTTCGTTACGTAAGGAAAGTTACGTCGAAGTCGTTTTTCGATTTTTTTTCTCTTTCGATACTCTTTTTCATGCTGAGCCTATGATTTCACTATTGTATCTCTTTAATGTAGGTAAAAAGTAAATGTGTAGTAAACATTCGAATATAATGAAACGTATATAAACAGTTAAAAATACTTGTATCAAAATATACAATTTTATTAACTTACTTTTCTACTTCTTGTTTTTCTGTATTTACACTTACTTGTTGCAGTTTCCATTTCTCGAATCTTCATTTCAACATTGCAATAATGGGATGATGTAACTCACGTATGATTTAAAACGATAACAAATAAGTTTTAACAAAATTTCCACGCGTTCGGAATTGAGGTTGTACAACTTGTCGCGCATGATGCTCGTCTACTCGAATCTCGATACTCGCACGCACACACACACACACACACACACACGCACGCACGCACGCACGCACGCACGCACGCACGCACGCACGCACGCACGCACGCACGCACGCACGCACGCACGCACGCACGCACGCACGCACGCACGCACGCACGCACGCACGCACGCACGCACGCACGCACGCACGCACGCACGCACGCACACACACACACACACACACACACACACACACACACACACACACACACACACACACACACACACACACACACACACACACACAAAGAGAGATAGAGACTGAAGACACCATGGCAAGAAGTTGTTAACTAACATTTTTGTCAAAAATGAGTTAATAAGCCGTTTAACTAAATATTGTAAGCTCTTTCCATTGGAAATAATTAACTTAAACATTAAATATTTAACAGAACTTAAAAATAATTAGAACATGTTCAAATCATAGGGATGTTATGTTAAATGTTAACTACACTTATTCATAAAAATCAAATCAGTTACTTATGGGAAGAATAAGTTATCTTCAATAATAACATGTTCATGCCATCATTCTGAAATTAACACGCGTTTTAATTGATTGGAATATTTATGGTTAATATAAATTTTATATTAACCATAAATATTTATAAATTTTTACTGTCACATATTTGTCTTTATTTGAAAACTATTATAATATGTACTTATATATTATTTTTCATTAATTTTAAATGGTACATACCATGTTTTGTATTATTAATTAACATACCAGGTATTTTGTAATTTTGGATAATGTATGGTAAAAACGGATAGCATTTGAAGGGTTTTTTGATGTTCGCGTTTTACCAATTTCAAAAAAAATGTTATTCTATTAAAAATGAGTTCCAGAGGCGAAAAAAAGGTTTTAACTACACTTTTTGAGGGAAAATTATTTTATTTTTATTTTTTGTGCATAAATGCGTTTTTTTAACTTTGTAAATACTTTTTTGATATTTTAGTGACATAAATCAATAAAAATTAATATTGAATTAGCAATAAGACATATTTTCCAAAGGCGAAATGCAAATGTCTAATTATCTCAAAATGACTTGAATGTTAGTTAACAACTTCTTGCCATGGGGTCTTCAACTAAACTCGCATGGAGGGGGCATAACGCTTTTTCCTTACGTGGCGATTTCTACCAGCCAATTCCTACCGCAGAATATCCTACCGTATATTAATATAAAAAAGTAATATTACAATATGATTATGAATAATAATAAAATTAATCGTGGAAAACATTTAAATTATAAATTATATTGATACATTTCTAGAAGCCTGTGTTTCTTTGACGTCTTTACATATTGCTTTGTATACACGGTTACCCTACCACTTCCCGTCTCCAATAGCACCACCTGTTGTTAACAGATCGATAGGTTTGTATACATAGGTAAGTTAACTTGTTCGGTGGATAAGGTGTTATTTATGGGAAATCAATGGGGCGTGTGTGTTACTTAGTGCTTTGGGACGGACCAGTAGTGCGGGTTGTACTATTTCGAAGCTTTCAATAGCTCAAGGTGTTAAATACTTTATTTAAGTTTAAGTGCGTGATTAGCACGAAAATTGGTACGCTTAATCTTTAATCGCTAACACTTCTTTTCTGAATAGAGATATAATTCTGAATAGAAATATAATATAGATACTGATGAAGTGTATAATTAAATCTATTATTTGCAAACACCGCTCTTCTGTGGTTAGTTTTCTGGGATACTTTGCCGTGTATATCTGACCTCTCTGGTTGACGTTTCAGATCTCATTGCAGGGTCCATCGACAGGGCTGATGTGACGTGTTGATGTTAAGATTAAGTATTGGTTTGCAATACCTGAAGAAGGCTGCGCAGCCGAGGTTCGAGTCTTTCTCCAGCTGAGTAATTTTGTTTTTTATACGAAACGAAATTATTATATTTAGATATTACTGGAATACTAAATTCAAGCGCATTTCGTGGTCTCGCATTTTCGCTACATGTCCCACTACATGCCCAGCTACATGCATTCCCGCTACAATAAAAATTTTACCCTCAATGCACCAAAAAAAGGTAACTTCAAAAATAATAAATAAATCCGGGAACTATTGCACACATAGCAGAATGATTTAAATATATTAAAATGTGACAATCGCATTCTTGCCATGTTGAAAAACGCGTGCAATTAGTGTGCTTGATATCGGAACATATTTAAAGTATCATTAAACGAAATATGTTAAAAATGTTGGGAGTCACCTACGTATGATTTTTATATTACTTACCGTTTTCCATCTTATCAAATAATGTTTTCAATGCTGAAGCAATATGTATTCGCCGAACGTTCCCGAGAAAGATACGATCAAAAAGTAACTCTTCTAATTATATTATGTAACATTTCAACGGTTAAATTATGTTACGAATTCCGAAAAAAAATGTAACGTCTAAAGCTCTTTTTCCCGCTGTAAGAAATATCAACATGTATTTTTAAATATTGTTTATATGTATTGTACATCAAAAAGATTGTTATTATGATTTTTTTTATGTTTAATCTCAAATGTAATATGAGAGCTGATCACGTACGCACGTACGAGTGTATATGAAAGTAAATAAGAAAGATGTATTTTAAATGTCGAAGATTTTTCAGATTATTTTTTACAGAAATGAACTCTTGAGTTGATGAAATGAAAATGAACGAGATTATCTCTTACAGAAATGAACTCTGAACAAAAGGAGAATACAATTCCCTTGAAGTCTTGTAATGTAATACCGGAGGGAATAATAAATAAAGGTTTTGAATGACGGAGTAATTTTCTTATACAATGCATGTTTGTAATTTTTTATATTTTTTAATTTACTAAGAAAAACGTTTAAATGTCGTACATTAAAAATATTTAATTAAAAGTTGACAAAAGTATTTCCGTACGTCCATCCGCATATGTAGGACAAACAAGATTCGCTGTCTTTAAAAAAATATAATGACGTTTATTTAATTGCAAATGAAACAGAAAAATTAAAAAAACTAACCCATAAAAATCAAGTTTTTATTATACTTCCTTTCTTTGTAAAATATAATAACAGTTAAAGACGAATTAAAACATATAACATAACACTTAACTTACAGTAATTTAATATATTTCTAAAATGTCAGATGTTTTGAGATTTAATAAGAAACTTCATGCTTTGAAGATTAAATTCTAAAAACATTTGTCAGTCAATTTAGATTTTCTAAATTCGTATTGAAGTACCTATTATGTATACCGACGGAGTAATTGAAATTTAGAATATATTCCGCGACGTTATCGGGCCGCCGTTGCTAGTAATCAAACTTTGGTAATGATTCCAATTTGAAAAAACCATTAAAATTTCTAAAAATCCGAAATTATACTATAATTATTAAATTTTTTTAAAGAAAATTTGACAGATCTTCTTGATCGTTCCACGAGTCTGCTTGCAAAGTTTCAGCTCGATTAGATCACGGGAAAAGGGTCAAAAATCGATCCAAAGTTTTTTCGACGGCAAGCCGGCAAGCAAGCAAGCAGACGCCACGAGTTAATATAAAGGGAGTAAAAACGGAACAATTTCTATTTTAATAATAAATAAAAGTAGACTTTGAACCTATCACGATAATTTTGAATTGGGTAACATCGTTGCTCGACATTATACCAAACTAGCAATAACCCATCAAAAATGACTGAACATTGGTTTGCGTCTTTTCTAAGCCCTATTATATATTTATAACATCTTTTTGGTAGTCTACGGAGAGGCGGCCATAGTCGCATGCGTTAATCGGCCCGTTCGGGTTTGATGGCCCGGGGCTCAAGACACATCTCCGGCCCGGACGTTACACGAAGTTACGGGGACAGACAGACGGACGGACGCGGACGGGCAGACAGCGAAATTATTATGTTTGATTAAACATAGAAAACGACATATCTGTTTCATTATTGCGACGCCATATAGGACGCCGTTTAAATACATGTCACGTATTCTGCTTCTGTTTGCTTCACAAACGTCAAAGTCGCGATGGCAAAAGCCGCGATAAGTAAAAAAACATATTCTCCATTTAATAAGGTCCATCACTGTTGTTATCAAAATGCTACGCTATTCTAGATAGCCTTAACTGGCGAAATATATAATAGAAGTACGTACTTTTTGATGGGTTATAGTTATCTTATAGATTGATTAATTTTACGCCAACTTATATGTACTTATGTATACAAAAATAACTATTTATTTAAGACATAAAGTGTCACACAATAGTTGCTGGCCAAGCAAGGAAGAAAATTGTTAGCGAAGGACAAAAACCAAGAAATACAAAGGAAGAAAAAAGAAGACACGATATCTCACAGTACTATACAAAACATTGCAAGATCAGTTTTTATCTACCAGTTAAGTTGGTAAATTTTTGGCACCAAGCAGAAAGCGTCTGAGAGCATTGTCGTATTTCATTTGTTATGGTGGTTAAAAGTATTCTTATTTGCTTGTTCTTGAATTCATCGTAAATTATTGAATGCGTGAAGTTAATATTTTAGGGGCGTAGTGCGAAGTAAAATGGGTCTCTCCCGGTTAAAGCAGTGTCACCGAGTCCCCGGTGGGATACGTGGCGAAGTTAGAATTATACCCAAGTCGTTACATAACTTCCAATTGCGTTCGGGGTTCGAATCGGACAATTTTACGAACGGTAGATAAAATACGAAATTTCACGCTTATTTTTGATTATAATGTATACGATGCTATAATTATACAGGATTTAAAAGAGATTGTCCAAAATACTTTACAGATATATCCCTGACAAGATTATAAATTGAAAATGTTATAGAGATACACATTGACCTATTATAATATAGACACGTTATTACCATACTACCCGACTTTTACATGTAGCAAATATTGCATTGAAAGAGGCAACAAATCACGGCACACTTATTTCACAAACGCTCTGCGTGTAGACAGAAAAATCAGACAATTTGAAGTCACGGTGACTAAAATAACATACTCATTCTTACAATAGTGTACGATACTCTGTTCCTTTTCCCCGGGATTTTATTTCGGCGTAGCGTCGCGCCCGATCACAAAGAAGGTCCGTTCGATAACGAATGCAAATAAGGCAATTACCTTACTTTTGAGTTGCCAAGATTTTATACTTGTAACGTATCAACAGTTTATTATATCATTGGAGATACAGGTTCATTTTTTACCAATGGCACTGTATATAAGAGTCATACATTTTTTTTAATGATAGTTTTGGGATGTCTTGGTCATGATAGAACAAAGTCCATTGAAATTTTCCAAATGTTGCGTCATAAAAACCTTTTAAAATAGGTAGGCAAAATTTCTTTTGAAATCTACTAAAACATTAATGCATACGAAAAAATGTATTTTATTGTATTTCATCGTATTATTACTGTACTCAACCATATTATATTCTTCCTTGTGGTGGGTATAAAAGCAAAGACAGTAAAATCCCATCGAGGTGTTTGTGAAACAAAAACAAAAAAACATTTACTACTCAAGGAAATTTCTCTGGAATCTATCAAACCTACATCTCATTGGAAATTTAAGTAGCTTGTTAGTCTTATGGTTAGGACTCTCGCCTCGTGATCCAAAGGTCGCGGGTTCAAATCTCACTCCAGATCACCAAGTTAGTCCTATTTTCATAGCACAAGCGTATAGCTTAGTTTGAAAATAGTTAGAATATTGATGTGACACGTATTCCGTGTTCGCATCTCTATTTTTTTTAATTAAAAAAAAATAAAATAATAAAAACAATTTCCATCTCAATTTTCTTTTTGTATGCCTGTATAAATAAATATTTAACTTTTAAATATGGATATTGTCTTTGCTATGATGTTCCAGTCTAAAATAGATATTAACTCTCACTGTAGTATGAAGCGATCACTTTGTCACGTGACACATATTTGGGGGTTGATTGGTTGAAGTGGATATTGCTGCCTTTGCTTTTAATAGTTTTTAAACATAATTTTGGAAGGGACAGAGCTACATTTCCTATAAAATCTTGAATTCTGTACATTCTAAATTAGCAATCCTCGGTAACTACATTTTGTTTTTTTTGGATATTATTACCTTCCATTTTTCGAGTATAATCCTCGTATGATGTTACAGGTCAACCGCTGAGAGCTTTGGTATGATCATCTCATTCTATTATCATCTGTCTTCTTCTTTTGTACGGAGCCAATGCAAATAAAAAAGAAATGTATACTTTTCCGTGAATCATACAAAACCTCTCGGCGGTTGACCTATAGATACCTCCCATAGTAACAAGCGGCGCTGTTTATTTTTCACAGGTTGGTGACTGAGCAGACGCGGCGCAAAGCTTTACGAATAACAGTAGCGATCTAATGAAAACATCGACAGATACAGCACGACAGAGGCGTTCGATCAGTGAAACAGATTTGTGCTTTTCCACTCAGGGCTGGCAAATTAGCTGCCTGCGCACGTCCGGGCCCCGCCGGGAATGTAGGGCGCGGGAAATCGATACAGGACGAGGAAAGCGAGGGAAGTTTGAATTTGAAATACGGAACGGCGAGCTGCGATCAATTTTGATGTCACAATTTAGACAAAATCATAGCAGCATGCATAGACTTCTGACACAACGGTATCTCTAAATAGTATTGGTATGTGATGTTAGGAATTAAAGGAAAACAACATTTCAATCCATTCTTAAAAAAAAGTAACCCATAAAAACCAAGTTTTTATTATACTCCCTTTCTCATTTACTAGTAGAAACTGGTTTGACGCTTAACCTACGCGTTGGGCTTCGGTCGAGCTACGCTACGAAAGGGAGTAATAAAAAATTTCCAAAAATTCAATTATACTATAATCAGGTTCCGTGTCTACCAGACGCGTTGAAATATTTTCATACAACTTAGTAAGTTGTATGAAAAAACCATTAAAAATTTGAAAAATCCAAAAATGTATTAATTTTTTAACGAAAATTTGATAGATCTTCTTGATCGTCGCCACGAGTCTACTTGCAAAGTTTCAGCTCGATTGGATAACGGGAAAAGGGTTAAAAATCGATCCAAAGTTTTTCGTTAAGCAAGCAGACGCCACGAATTAATATGAAAGGGAGTAATGAGGGTTCGTTTGTTAATACTCAACGTGAACATTGTCAAACTTATGGTCCGCCATCTCGACCTACAGTGTTGCCATTCGGCGAATCGTTGCAAAATTTGAAAGGGATTTTACTCTTCACGATTCTAAGCCACAAATAAGACATGGAAATGCGAAAAGTGAAGAGAATATTGCTGTTGTAAGAGAGAGTTACCGAAGATATACATTCCCCTTCATTCGCGAGAATATCCCTTTCAACAACAAAAAAACTTGGCATGTTTTACGAAAAGATTTGCGTTTTCACCCTTATAAGGCCGCTTTGATCCAAGAACTAAACCGAACTGAAGATCAGACCATCGTAGCCGTCTTGAGCATTATTGATTGTGCTCTAGGTCAACTTGTAATTAATTCTTTTCGGATGAACCACATTTTTGGATACATGGTAATCCACGGAAGATTCGAGAGAAGCCTTTGCATTCGCCAAAGATCGCAGTCGGATTGGAACATGTATTTTTTTTAATGATGCTGGAAATGCAGTTACGGTGAAGGCTGGTCGATATCAATAGATGTTAAAAAAAAGTTTGTGGCCAAAACTGAATGAATTTGATTTGAACGACATGTGGTTCGAACAAAATGGTGCCACATGTCATACTGCTAATGTCACTAACAATTATTGCAAGAAAAGTTTAGTGAATCAACGATTTCTAGAAATTCTTGAATAAACGGCCTCCAACGGGATTTGACTCCTTTGGATTACATTTCGAGGTTTTGAGCTATTTGAAACCAATGGTTTATTCAAATAACCCACAAAAACTTGTTAATCGAACGCTGCGTTCATGCCATTAGGGCTAATTTATTTGATAAAATCATCGAAAATTGGGTTCAACGAATTCACTCCTATAAACGAAGCCGAAGCTGCCATTTAAATGACGCTTTATTTAAAACATAATGTCATCTTTTTTGTTTCAACATAAACTGGTTGTATCTTAAACTGTTTTTTTTTATTTATTTCATTTTAAAATCATAGCGTTCTTATTGTCTCTTATATGTACAAAATAGGGTAGAAACTACTATCACTGCACTATCTTCTGAAATCATCAGGAAAGAAGTTAAAGCGTGAACCATTTGAAATACACGTAATAAAGAACAGGTACTAAAGGATTTAAAATAAAAAACATTAAAATTATATAAAAACAAAAAATATAATTTAACAAGTATATAAAACTACACACCTTCAATGATTATTTCCATAATGAATAACTGTCTACTTTTTTGTAAATTCGGTGTTTGCGCTGTATTCAATAAAACCGATTGACCGGAGTGTCCGAATAGAAATCTACGTGGCGTAAACACATAGGTAAATTATTATTACGTACATTTAAATAAATAAATAAATAAATATAGCTTTATTCCAGAATGTGGGGAGGTTCGTGCAATCCCACACATTCCATATAAAAGAAAATACACACATTAAAAATATTATATAAAACAAAAGAGAAATAGTAAAATCATATAAAATAGAAGAGAAGTATTAAAAGTAATCAAAAGAAATATATGGTAAAATATCGGCTTTAGCGAGCGATGGCAAGTCAATTATGCGGGGCCAGTATCTTTCTCCAGTGTGCATCGATGCTGGATGCTGGAGTAAGACGGGCTTCCAGGATAAGGATATTTCCGGAGCTGTATATCCTTTCCCTCATCCCTGCCACCCTGGATTTTATGAGGGCTGCAAAGTTGGGAACACGTCCCTCAGTGAACATACCGGAAGCGCTGCAATATCTGGGAAGGCCAAACATCATACGAAAGGCGTTGTTATATTGTATGCGAAGTCTTTCTATGCTGCTCTTTTTATAATTTGTCCAGAGTTCACATGTATATAACGTTGCACAGAAGGCAAGGAAGAGCGTTCTTTTTACAGCGGTGCTACAAAGACGAAACCTTCTACACAGCATATTCGCTTTCACACTGAGAGCTCGTCTTTGCCTGTCAATATCGTCGTCGTCCATTAGATTATTTGTAATTATGTGTCCTAGATATTTTGTTCTTTCGGTCACCTTCAGGACCACACCGTTCAGAGTAACTGGAGGAATACTTGTTGGGCCCTGACCATACTTTATAACCAACAGTGCTGTTTTATTAGGGTTATAGAGCATGTTTGTTTCTTCGGCAAACACTTCACAGACCTTTAGAAGAATGCGTAGTCCTCTTATAGACGGTGCCATCAGTACCATATCGTCAGCATAACTGATGTTGTTAAGACACTGTCCTCCGATGTGACAGCCTACCTATTTGACGGGTCCTCTGTTCGTTTGTATTATACAACATTCTTTTGATTTTTCCCTCAAGGGAGTGACTGTTGTACTTTATTTAATTGTATCTGCGGTGCAATTTTATGCTCATTTTCATCATATTATTAATTGATTTGGCATTAACTTTACCATGTACCATGTCTCATTTTTTATTGCTTTTTATTGTTGACAGTAAAGCTGTTTTGTGTGGATGCCGCCCCACGCCTCTTAAATTTCAAATGACAAATTTAGCATTAAAAAAATGCCGAATTGGGTGGCGAAAGTGCAGGGCCGAAATGGGAGCTATTGCTCATAAAACAGCCCTGGACGTGTGGTGGATCCCTCTTCACCATTACGTACATTCGAACGTGACTCGTAAATGTTGAAGTATTTTTGGTTAAAATTAGTACTAATTGATCACAGCGCGAGGCGATCAAAACAAAACGCGCGCGGGCTGTTCCCATCAAGTGGGCCATTACTCATCGGCGGCCATCGAGAGGGCGCGGAGCCGAGCAGCTGGAAGTTTCCTTGTGGTTTCCGAATTTAAATATTTCAAAAATAAAACCGAGAAATTCTAAACAAAATTTGCTATGTTTTTTCAGATGGCGCCATCGTGGAAAGTTCTCGAGAATTTTATTTTATAATTTTAAAAGTTAAAATGTAATTTTGGACTTGTGACGTCGAGGATATTGTCCGATGGGGAAGATCTAGAAGACGTTACTGGAGAGAGCTTGTTCTGGGAGAGTAGTGAGCACAGCAGCGAACAAGCTGCCGTCTCGTACCAGACTCCCAGGAAGACCGCATAAAAGATGGCGAGATACCTGGACATCTGTATCCCAGGAACAGGTTTCGAGCATGCATGGACAGCACGCAGTCCTAGATGAAGCAGAAGAAGAAGAAGAAGAAGAAAATGTAATTTATAATATTTTTATATGTAGGTATAGTCCATTCAAATAAACGAAAGATTCCCAGATTTGGAACACACCAACACAGAACTTTCAAAAATTTGATAATATGTGAATGTTCTTACGATAGAATTGGTGACGTTGCATTGTGTAGCCAGCTCACATAGGTTGTAAGCGCTGGGCCATCGTATGAAAGACTTCTATACACCTTTTTCATATACATAGCTTCGTCTCTGTGAGACTTCTATTAAGTGCGTGGAAGTCTTTATAGGATTATGACCTCTATGGCTTAGTTGATCAATTTACAATGCAACGTTCACCAATTCCACCGTAAGAATATCCACATATTATCAAATTTTTGAATGCTGTATGTTCTAAATCAGTTTCTTTCATATCGACGGCTCCTACGTATAATATCGTAACCCACAAAATTCAATTTTACAGGAGGAGGATTTGAACATATTTTCGTCCGGTATAAATCTAAATATTGCCCAATTTTTTTGAAATTTCGTTTCAATATTTTACTTTATACTGTAGTTTCATAAATAATCACAAAAAAGTCGAAATTATTAAAGGTTTTTGTAGAAATGCACATACGATATTATACTTCGGAAAAGACGCGACGTAAAATATCGTATAAATGACTTACAACATTTAACTTCGGAAAAGACGTGACGTAAAATATCGTATAAATGACTTACAACATTTAACTTCGGAAAAGACGACGTAAAATATCGTATAAATGACTTACAATATTTTACTTCGGAAAAGACGCGACGTAAAATAGCATAAGTGTTACATACGATAATTTTCTTATATTATTTTTTCACGCATATTATCGTAAGTGTTACATACGATAATTATCGTATGTTATTTTCCAACGTATGTTATCGTAAGTGTTACATACGATAAAATTATCTTATGTTATTTTCCAAAGAAAATTATAGTAAGTGTTACATACGATAGTATACTTCGTAAAAAATATGTGATTGTTTGAGATACGATAAAATACGTCCGAAAAAAACGTTATTTATTGCAAAATATTTTTTTTTCTTTCTTGGAAATAAAGATATAATTTAATACATATGAAATACACAAAAAACTAAAAATCGTCGATTTGTGGGTTACGATATTATACGTAGGAGCCGTCGATATATTTGAATGGACTATGATAGAGACGTCTACAGTACTTCTCACGACATAGTGTACATAGATTTCAGAGCTAGTAAAGATAAACATTAATTAGTGATAAATTATTTTATTAAATTGAAAAAATCACTAAAACCAATTAAATTTAACACTAGTCTTGAATTTCCGCAATTTATTACACATTTATGATCACTTTATTATCGCTGGGTAAAACTTAATTTATCACTTGCTAGAACATTCCATTTGAATATCGCACGATAAATTATTTTATTAAATTGAAAAAATCACTAAAACCAATTAAATTTAACACTAGTCTCGAATTTTCGCAATTTATTACACATTTATGATCACTTTATTATCGCTGGGTAAAACTTAATTTATCACTTGCTAGAACATTCCATTTGAATATCGCACGTAAGTAGTCGCACTTATTTAAATCGCTAATAAAGTACGCTTGATATCTCGCTCCGAAATTTTATGACTTGCCACCCCGGCCGTCGTTCCGCGGCTGATATCGCGCCGATAGAAATGTCAAAACAAACTCAAAACTGTACAGCTGTCCGTTACGCTTTAGGTATATACGCAACGAAAATGATCTAAAACCTTCTTTTCTTTTCTAGTGCTAACGAGAATGTTCTAAATGATTGTAGACCTTTCCAGAATGTTACAGATAATACCACAGTGTGGTAGTGTGTTCTAGAAGGCCCTAGAGACTTCAATCTTATCGTCGTCATCGATATACTACGAGGGATTCTCGTTACGATATATTAAAATATAGAGGTGCCGACAGGTTTGTATATAATGTTAATAATTTTAAATGCAATCAAACTCGCGGAGGTGTTTGGTATTCGCTTAAGCTGGGGGACGTAATTAAATTCCAAGCCAGCCACTGCCAGTGCATTAATTGCGGAAATAGACATTTTCCGATGGCGCCTCGATCCGACATCTCGGCAACTACATTCTAATTACTTTGTTTAATTACTTATCGAGTATCATCAATTATTTAATCGATTTGTATATCTTGGAATCGCGGTGACAATAGAGGATGACGTATTGAAGGAAATTGGTTTTTGTCCTCGAGAAAATTCAAATCGACACTATTGCAACGAAATATGGAACAACAATATTCAAACGCCTGCAGCACTCCAGGATTATGTGCAACTTTCGGAAAACGCCTGAAACAGCCTAGAAGCGACGGGAATTTTCTCCTAAACACTAGAAAGGAAAGTTATCGCCTCGAGACGTGTTGGTAATAAATAGTAGTTTGATACAAAAAATAATTTAAAAATATGACTTTTCCCAATTTTTATTTCAAAATTCCAATAATTTTTCTTTGTCCTACATTTTTTAATTTATTTAAGAATTTTTACAATGTGCAAGGAATCAGAAAAACCATTACATTATTTTATTATAACTTTTTTTTACTTATTTGTCCAAAGCTTTAATAGAAGTAAATTGTGGAAGAAAACTTTAAAAATGCTACGAGGATTTAAAAACAATACCACCTGCAAGCTTGGAATGTGATCGGGTTTATCAAGTTATGGGAAAATAGCAACTGAACTAATATTTCAACCCGAATTCAGAGTAAATACTTAGATGATATAAAGATTAAAGTGCGCCTTAAGGGGGGGTAAGGTTTTTAACTTTATGTTTTGCATTTTATTTTTAATTTTTTAAATGAATGTATAACATCGTAAGAATAGTGTGTCAAAATTTCAAGTCAATCGGAGCAAAATTGACGAAATTATGAACATTTGAGCGATACTCAGACTGATTTTCTATACCTGCTCGGGCAGCTAAGAGACGCGCTCACCTGAGGACTACCGGACGTGCTATTGTATTAGAAGAGTTTTGCGTAGACAAGGACAAACAGATGCTGATGATGAAAGCTCTTTGCTGTGTGAACATGCATCGACGATTATGTGTAAGTATAAAATAAGTGTTGAGTTTTATTTTGAATTTTACAGTGTGTAAAACTTTAAAGCGTTTTCCCCACATCTCACGTTTTCAAAGTCGGTGTCCATCATAACTTCAAAACTACTGCACCGATCCTTTTGAAATTTTGAACACTATTTCTGTACATAATTTACGAGGTAACGCTGGAGAGTTTTTTCAAATTTGTTTTTAATTTTTATTAATAACAAATTAGTCGATATTTTTCGCAAAAAATCGCGTTTTTCCCTTCAAAGTGTTCCAAAAAATTGAAAAATTGAAATTTCAAAAAACCCTCCCAGCGTTACCTGGGAAAATCTATTATCTAACGAATGAACTTTGATTTTTTGATTTCAGATCATCTAGCACCAAGTTATGATGAACACCGCAATTCTACTTTTTTCCGAGACACGTCCGAATAATTGCTGCCATTGCCGTATTTTTTAATATTTCGTCTTGAAAATTTTACACAATATTCTTCAAATATCATACTTTAATGTATCATTGGTTTTAATAAAGAAATTTCAACTGTGTCGTCACAAAAAATTCACAAAAACATGTCTTTTTTGTACGAATTAACCTTACCCCCCCCTTAAAAGCGCAATTTTCGCAAAAATAAAACACCTGTTCCAGCTATTATTGTTTAATTAGTAGCAGTATTAACAGTTACAATATAAACTAAATATGAATTTCTACGGAGAGAGTGAGATCAAGAATCCTAGGAGAGTAGCGGGAGTGACAATAGACCGAGTAAGAAGTACCGCGATAAGGAAAACCCTCGGCATAGAGACGGTACATCAACATTCAGAAAGTTCTTATTTGAAGTGACTTGGACACGTCTTACAAACGAGAGAAGAACCATTATCAGGTCATATTTTGTTGACAAAGCTGGTTGTCTGCGCTTAGTTAGTTAAAATAATAAATAAATAAAACAGCGATTTCATAAAGACAAATTAGACATCAATGTAACAGCGCCAGTCATGAATTAGAAAGAGAAATGTTATTTCGTCTAATTGTCTTGTAAACTGCGTATAGAGCATGCTCCATCTACCCACGTGATGTTTAAACATCGCGGTACTAAACTGTTATAGCATTCAGTCAACCTTTTAACATAAACCTGGCGATTAAATAATTACTACTATCACGATGATTGAGTAAATTAATTATAATAACGATAATTGATACTTGCAATGAAGTGTAATCATATTATTATATGAATAATTATTTAGTAACTAACATGTCACCATGCTGTAAGTTTCTTTTGTTCTGGAAAAACTACTCGTCCACTGACGTATTTTCGCGCACGCATACAAAAATTAAGGATATTTTTAAATAGGTTTAAATAATATTATAAAAAATATACTACCCAAAATAATTGCTTTAATAATGTAAACTTCCTTATCAGAGTTTGAAAAAATATTATCGCAATATTTAATGGCAAACAAAATAAATCTACAGAGCTCTTGCGTAATAATTTACAGTTCTTTCAGTCTCAAACAAACAAGCACCGGAAAAGTTGCATCTCAGTCACGGAGGAGGAGCTCCACGGAAATAGACAAAATGAGGGCATTATTTTTTTTTTTCAAAAATTTTCCCATAAAATATTTCTTTAATATCTGGGCTTAATAAGTGGTAATTAAAAATAAAAATAAATATTCTCCTCCTTCTAAGAAATCACCCAATTTCTACATTCTAATTTGTTCTACCAGGGACGTGTAACCCCTTAATTTGTTACCGAGTCTGTAAAGTATATAAGTATTGGTGCGTTAATATAAACTGTCACGAGATCGTGGCTGTGGGAGGTAAATGAAACACTAAAACTTTTTAAAAGACACGAGTTTTATCGGAGCGTCTTTCTTTAATTCACACTAATTGTCATTAAAAAAATAGGTATTTCTTCACTGACGGATTATAATTCGGTCTTTCGCTATAGTTGTTACTCTGGCCAAACTGAGCCGCCGCGCCGGTTTCACTTTTCTATTGTGAGCTTTTATGTCGCGCTAACAAAATATATGCTTCTAACCAATGATATAATAAACTGTAGACACGTTACAATCGTGAAATCTTGGCAACTCAAAAGTAAGGTAATTATTGCCTTACTTGCATTTGTTATTGAACGGACCTTCTTTGTGATCGGGCGCGATGCTTCACCGAAAAAAAGTCCCCGGGAAAAAGGAACAGTGAATGGTGAATGGTACCCACCGCTTACCCAGGACCGTTCTAAGAGCAAAAGCTTTCATATCGGTCCTACTCAGTCATCTCCAGGTTGACATTTTTTTTCGACTAACAAGCAGGACCGTGCTGCTCCGCACCGGTCGTAAAACCGTTGCGAAGTGGCACGGCCGCTCGAACAAAACCATTCACTGTCCCCGCCTCAAGTCTTTATTAAAAATAAAACAAAATACATAATTATATACAAGGAAAACAACATAAACAGTAAAAGCTACACCAAAATAACAAAATAATAGAAAATAAAAGACGAGATCCCACGGCGGCGGCAGTGGAAAGCTTCAAGTCGAAGACAGGACAAAAAAAAAATAAAGAAGAACAATCTGCTCCCATCAAGGGGAAAAAGAAAGACAAAACAAAAACGTGACACCCGGCAAGGGAAGTCAGGACCGGCAGATATACGTCCGATTCAAGAGCAATACACCTGAGATTAAAAATAACTCAACCCAGAAACATCAGACTTGGTATCGATCAGCTCTACAAGAGCAAGCTCTTTACTCAGGTCCCCGCAGGATTTCCCACCGGGACACCCACACCCTAACAAACTCACGGAAGCATCCGAAGTTCCTTGCATTCCTTACCAGGTCCTCGTTAGAGGGACGGAGGCCCGGTACATTAATACTATGCCCAGTTATACCCTCAATCAAGTCCTCTCTCGCGTCGTTCATTATCTTGCATACCCAGAGGATATGTTCCGACGTCTGGGCCACCCGGCCGCAGGTACACCACGGATCTGCGGAGAGTCCAAGGTCGAAAAGCTTCGACCTGAACTCTCCGTGTCCAGAGAGTATCTGCACCGTATAGTGATCCAGAACCGGAAAATATCCGCTACCCTTATCTTTCACAACCACCTTCGGGAAGAAAGAATAAGTCCATCTCCCGGTGGTGGCCGCGTCCCATCTTTCTTGCCACTTTTCAAACGTAATTTGTCTTAGTCTAAGACCCAACACCCGGAACCGCTCGTGATCCGAAGGCCTAATGGTCCTACCAAAGTAGTTGACCTCCAGACCCCACCTCAGGGTATGCAAGGCGCTAAATTCCTGAACCTCCAAATCCGCAGGAAGCACCCCCGCCAGAACCGGGAGGGCTGCACCAGACACAGTCCGATAGGCCCCCGTCAGCGCTAGCAAGGGCACTCTCTGACCTCTATTCAGAGCCGAGGAAATCACTCCGGTACTTAGTCTATGCGCCCAGACCTCAGCGGCATATGTGATCTGAGCCACATATGTCGCCTTGTATATTAGACGCATAGCCGGTGACCGGAGTCCCCAATTTGATACGCTCACCCTCCTCATGGAAGTAAAGAAATCCCGCGCCCTGTCTGAGATGGCCTTGACATGGGAGAGAAAAGAGCCCGACGTATCAAAGGTTACACCCAGCCATTTGACCTCTCGCTTAAATTTCACATTCATCCCTCTCATTTTCACAGTAGGGTTCCTCTCTCTACTCAGGCTCCCTTTCAACATCAAGGCCACAGTTTTGTTCGGCGCCAAAGACAACTTGTTCCTTTCACACCATTCTTCTATCAGTTCGATCGACTTTTTACTCTTCTCTTCCAGCGCTAAGCGGCTCTGGCCGGACACGAGCAGAAAAGCATCATCCGCGTATCCTATAATGGTGCATCCTGCAGGCAGCGGTAGCAGGAAAATGTCGTTAAACAGGATGTTCCACAGGGTCGGTCCAAGGACCGAACCCTGTGGGCAACCCATGTTTGTATGCCTGGTGCTCGAGACCCCCCCATAGCTGAGGGTAGCAGCCCGACCACTGAGGTAACTTTTGTCTAGGTCAAAAAGATACCTCGGGCACTGCCGCACCTTCAACTTAGTGAGGATCATTTCCCACCAGGCATTATCAATCGCCCCCGAGATGTCTAGGAAAACTCCCAGTGCATGCTTCTCTTGACAGTCCTTTATCCATTCTTGGGAAAACTTCATGGCACTCACCGTGGACATACCGCGAACAAAGCCAAACTGTCGGTCACAGGCCGGCGAGAGATTACTCTCAAGCCTATTGCGTATCGCCGTCTCAAAAACCTTCCCGAAAACGGGGAGGAGGGTGATTGGACGATACGCGCCCGGATCAGACATAGGCCTGGCATTCCCCTTCGGTATTACACAAAAAGTGCCTTTTTTCCACACGTCGGGGAATTCCCCTATTTTCATACATTCATTCATCACGAACAGAACTTCATCTTTCGCGAGTCGCCACACATTTTTCGCTATAACACCCGTTATCTTGTCCATCCGGGAGCCTTTGTAGGGCCTAAGCTGCGGAAAATATTCTCCAGCTCTGCAGTGGTGAAAGGCGGAGGTTCTCGCGCCTCACGGGAAAAAGGATCAGAGTATCGTACACTATTGTAGGAATGAGTATGTTATTTTAGTCACCGTGACTTCAAATTATCTAATTTTTCTATTTACACGCAGAGCGTTTGTGAAACAAGTGTGCCGTGATTTGTTGTCTCTTTCAATGCAATATTTACTTCATATGAAAGCCGGCTAGTATGGGAATAACGTGTCTATATTATAAAACGTCAATGATATAACCCTCTCGCGCGCACGTCCGTTTTCCATTTATACAAAAAATGTTGGTTTGTTGAATGTTCGAGACTTTTCGACTACCTCCTCCATATTTACAGTAATTTTTTCGAGAATAGCCTTGTTGATTCCAGATTCGTATGGACCGTTCGTAAAACTTCGACAAACATTAGCAGTTCGAACTATCTAGCACCTTAGATAGGAATATGGTACGAAATCAGATCAGTAAAATCGACGACGTTCATCTTGCCGTTACCATTAAATAGACAAACAGTCATGTAATTCTTGGATTGCCATGCTTTGGAGTACATGTTGTGGTGCAACTACTACAGAATTCATCAAATTAATACTAATTATTTCTCTGACACACATTGTCCGTCATAAATGAAGGGTGTATAATATAATATAATAATTCAAGCTGTTTAATCAAGCGGCTGAGTGATGATGCAGTAAGTACCGGACTGTATCTTTAGATTTACAAGCCAGTGGTATCAAACCTTTAATATTTTCTGTAGATATATATATATATAGATAGTAGGTAAGAAGGTTTGGATATTTTGACATTTGAGTTCAGGGATTTTGGCAGATTATGGATAATACAGGTACAAAATATAACTTTAAAATATAAGGTATCTGGTAATATTGTTAAATAGTGGCTCGAATAAAATATATAAATCGGTTTTTAAAACTGCATCATTTGTTGACATATTTTATGCTTTGGAATTTTTATTTTTAAATAGTGATTAATGTATTTTTAATAAAAACACTGACGTTTAAATAGTGGCTGAAGACTCAAAGTGCGGGATTACATACAATATATTGTACAAAATCAACTCTTTATATGAATAAAAAGCGTTTTACAATCATCAAACGTAAAATTTTTTTTGAAAAAATAACGTTATTAAGCATTTCTTTATTGTTTTAGTGCTGTTTTATTATCATAATGCTAGCTTTTTACTCGTAAGAAAACATATTCTACGTACATATAAATACATATTCAAAATCTATTGATTTTTTCTAAGACACTAAAAATGAATTTTTTGCTCGCGGTCTGTCGATTGATGCTTAAATTTTCATAATTATTTAAAAAAATGTTTAGTTTATTACTGTTGTTTAAGAAAAAAGGTTTTATCTAAGTTATCGTTCTAAAAAAATATAGTTTAACATATACGTTCTGATATAAATGATTAATAAAAACTCACATTTAAAAAAATATACCGTCTCTAATAATTAATATCGTTTCATCTAATAATCTAATAATAACTTGAATTTTCAAACATTTAAAAATATTTTTTTAGGCAAAATATAGCTAAATGAGAAAAAAAGCTAATTTAAAAAAATGAATTTATCCAAAAAAAATCGCTAATTTTGGTGGACGTATGCCACCAAATTATTATAAATTGTATTATTTTATGACTTGGTTCATTTCAATACGCTTTGGACCAGATTGTACATATATATGTATATATATATGTATATATATATATATATATATATATATATGTGTGTGTGTGTGTGTGTACGTATGTATATGTATGTGTATATAAATGTATATTTTTAGATATAACTTCATAATATGTATGCCTTGAATATAAAGTTTGTAATATACATATTATGGAATAAATAAAAATTGAAATTGAAATTGAAATACAACGTTGTCGCCTTTTGACGAATTTCTCCCACTTTTAGGTGCTTTGCCCTTTTTTATTTTTCTCAAGATATTTTTTTATCGATTGTGATCGTACAATTTTGAGAAATGGATTTTTTAAATATCCTGTAATGATTTTCAACCATTACCGGGTATTTAACCACTAGTTTCATTAAATATCCCTCCAATTAGATTCGCTTACACAATATATAATTACATAAGATAGAGGGAGAAAGACAGAAAACAGAAAATGACCAAGAAAACATAAACATGCATGGAAAAAATACAAATTGATACATAAACAAATTTTTATAAGGAAAAATACCTAAAATAGAGCTAATGATAAATTTTATTTATTATTAAGTAGGTCACTATCAGAATTTTGTATTTATCTCTAGGGCCTCTAAATTATCTAACCGATGTCCAAACCCCTTTTTTTGAAGAATTTTTTAATTTTTTATTCAAGATGGTAATTCTAATATGACCTTAGCTCAACTTTTTATATAACATCCCCAATTTAGCAATGCCTTACTTGTCTGTACTGAAATGTCCAATTTACCAATAAACCCCTGAACGCGGTTGCCGAGAACGTACTTGCTCTCTCATATGCAGAATTGCTTCTGCACGATCTAACTGACCAACCACGTTCAGGGTTACCTTACCTAGATTCTAAGCCTCAATGGTTGTGGTCCATTCCCTTTACTTTCTCTCAGATTGGTTGGGGAATTGTATGGAGAAAGTAAAATAAAAAAACAGGGCCTGTATGGTTTTTACATGAGGTTTAATTACAATGATGGTATCCAGTCAGTTCAGTACACAGAGAATAGTTCAAAAGGCACAAATTTTACAGTATATTATACAATTTATAAACGTGGTTTCATACGGGACAATGAAATACAATAGTAAAAAGGTTTAGGAAAAACAGCGCCGAATTATCAAGTATGACCCTGGTGGCCACGAAAGTCAAAATGGATGCTCCTTTATAACGAAATTTAATCACAGTCGGGTCCACTACAGAATATTAATTTACATATAGTTAAGCTTCCAGAGGTCGGCCCAGTAGAGGCTCATGAGATATAAGAGTAAGTAGGAACAGGGATTGGAACAGACTTTATGTTTCCTATTTTAAAAGTTACATCACTTGAGTTCGATTAATGTCACTTGGTTATCCCTTTGATAACTTTTTGTAAATAGTTTGCGAATGTTAGAGATTAGCCATAATTGGCTCCTGTAAATTATGTATAGATATAATCAAACACTCGAAACCTGTAATTTTTCTTCTGAGTATGGAGTGGATCGACCACCTTTAGTAAGGGTGGCAGCCCTGACCAGCTATAGGAGGCGGCGGACGGTTGTCTTCCGTCAGCTGATCGGTCGGAATGCCCGAGCAGAGCGGCCGAAGTTTATGGCGATTTTAAACAAGAAGACGCCAATGACGGCTGAATCTTATGAAGTCCAAGAGCACGGTATTTTTATTAAAAGTTAAAAGAACAGGCGTTGTTTAATAGGGCACGAAAACGATTGTTTTTATTATACCCCTTGTTGGCGGGGAATGTTCCGGACGCCAATAGTAACGTATTATATTTTTTGCAAAGGGGGCTCAAGGCGCTTGCGATGAACTTTTTTTTTTAACTTTGGTTTACTTCACCCTTAGTTGTTTATAAAAACATAGAGAACGATTATTATAATGTATTTATTGTGAGACCGACATTGTCTCACACGACGAACTCGTTACTATATGCGTTAAAACTAGTTGAACACACTGTTTAACTTTATAACACGGCGGGAAGTATATTATTAAATCGTTTGAACACACTGTTTAGCTTTGTAACACGGCGAGAGGTATGTTATTGGCTCACATTTGAAAATTTACAAAGAACAATTCCGGCACCGTAACCTTTATGCGAATGGCGGCCGTAATTTGCTTAGGGCGGGCGGCGTAGCTGACGCACCGCAGAGCTCGGTTCCCGGATGATGACTCTAAGGCCCGGTTGTTTCAAGTTCGATCAAAGTAAGCGGTCGATAAAAGCATAGATTTTTACGAAAACGGATCGTCTGATTGGTGGAGAACGTAAAATTTCAGTTTAAACTCTACGCTTACTTTGATCGAATTTGAAACAACCGGGCCTAAGACTGACTGGTGAAGACTGGCTTGCCGGGCGCGGGGCTATCCTATATTAGCGCGGAGCGGAAGAGGGTGCGGGGGGGGGGTCGCGCGCCGGTACAGTCGCTCCAAGAGTATGGCAGCGCGGCCCGCACGGCACGCCCTCTGTCTCCTGCCCGGAGGCCCCGCGAGGGCGGTTGACAGGGATACCATCATAGTGTGTGTGACTCGTAAGCCTGTGTGTATAACCTTCGCGCCCTGGCTCCGGCCGCCTCGCTCGACGTGTGCGATTTCGGGTATTATTTGGTTAGGACGGAATATGTAATATTTACTTATTTTAAATTTATTTTGTTACGACAGAATAGTAATACTTCCTTTTTTGTCTAAAAGGAAGCATTACAGTACTCACGGAACGTCCCTGTGCTTCGGTATAAAAGTATGACTTACCAATTTCACGTGTTGTATATTTTACAGCCGGCATTGCATTGCATTGCCTGTTTTGTCAGGAGACAGGGTGGAAGATGAAAGAGACAGCTAGTACCAACCTGAAAAAAATAAAAATAGATAGATTCTGCTTATGTAGTAGTTTAGCTGTATTCACGTTTGATCTGTTACCTATTATAATTATTCGGCCTACACGGCCCGTTTTTGGAGTATTCGGTATTTGGCCGAATACTAACTACTATTAGGCTGGTAGAATACCTAAAAACAGGAGTAAGAAATAATAAAAAACACAGTAAATTAATCATGTAACTTCTATTAATACTGAACATACATTCTTAGTACGAGAAAGTGCAATTTTTCACTTATTTAAAGATATATATATATATATATATATATATATTGCTTAATATTTCACTTTAAAAATGAAGAGGTTTCATTAACCAAATGCGAAATTTATGAATATTATGTCATGGGAAGGACCATAGATGTCTCTTGCATAGTCCATTAAAAATGTGAAAGAATCTTTACAGCTTTAAAAAATATTATGCGTGGAGTTCTTACGGTGGAATTGGTAAACGTTGCATTACATTACATTGCAAAGTGATCACTTAAGCCAGCTCATACAGGTCGTAAGTCCTGAGCCACTTTATATAGACTTCCATACGCGTTTCCCATATAAATAGCGTCGTCTCTATAGTAAATTTATCTTAATTAATATTCCAAAAATAATATTTTCCACCGCAAACTTTATAATCATCATCGTTGCTTGGTTGTAAGATGTTCATCTATAAATATTGGTTGAATTTCAATGCCTATGTGTGATGCGTTTTATTTGTCGTTTATTACAAGTTTGACATCTTTGAAATGATTGTAGCATTTGAAGCACCTTCATAAAATATGCTCTTAAAGTATTTAACTACAGCCTATAACGTAATTTGAGATACAATGTTTGCGGCAGAGGCAATGCTCTCAGTTAGATTGCGTTGCGTTATGGATTAGCTGAACAGGCTGCATGTGCAACAATATGAACTGCATCAGCGATGCAATGCAATCTCTTTAGCAAACACCCTTGAATGGCAATTTATTTACCTCGCAGCGCAGAGCGAACATTTCAGAGCTTTTCCTTGATGAGGGTTTCCTAACAACAAATTACGCGGAACAATAGGGCAAGTATTCTATTGTTTAATAATAATAGGAAGTTTGTTCACAAAACAAGCGTGCATGAGAAAGATAACCAGCCCCCTTACACAGTACAACAATAAACAAATTTTTAATATTATTAAATTACCATATTCACTCAGCATCGCCCGAGCTACATAGACATGGAAAGTGAATTTTTAGACATATTTCATGAAAAAAAAAAAAATTTCAACATTTCATTTCATTGCAGAGGAATTGGAGTTTATTATAGATTTTTTTTAGGAAATGTTAACAGTAAATCTTAATTTTGCACACATAAGATTAAAAAAATAGTAAATTATGCCAATTATGACCTTTCCACTGATGATTGTTAATGATATTAGCAAAGTGTGACAGTATGATACCATTTATGGTTTCAATATATGTTAAGAAGGGGTGGGAAGGGCGGAGTGAGATGTAGGCAGAGGCGTTTAGTGAGAACAAGAAGCATGACTTTTTCCTAAGCATATTTTTGAAAAGAAACCGAAATAAGAGATATATTGAAACACCTTATTTTCCGGTAAAATTCAGAAATGCCACCATGTAGATTTCTTCAAGACGAATCTCTTGATATATAACACTCTAGATGTAACTATTTTCTTACCGCTTTTTATATTTATTTAAAAGAGAGGATATTTATAACTGCTCAACACTTTGACAATTGAATTGTTATATATCTCATAATATTCCTATCACAATACTTAACACATTATTCAGATTTTAATATTTCATAATATTCTGCCAGATAAATATAGAATTTAGATTTTTTTTCCAAATATACGTTTAAATTAAAGTCATGCTTCTTGTTCTCACTACACGCCACTGGACGTTGGACTAGGGTAAAGGAACGATGGATAGGAGCATATGGAAACATAATTTGGGTTGTGAAATTAATTTTCATTTTATGTCCCGAACGGTCGAGTTCATCTAGTCAATGTGGTAGTAATTTAAGTTTAATGAATTTATGAACTTATTACACTAGGTATTGAAATACATGTTCTATTATAAGTTGCATTGCAGTTACAGACAATATGAGTAACATGGGTTATCGGTTGAACTATTACAATTTATATGAGTTGTTTTAGGGTTGTATTTTAATGATTTTTTCTTGAGACGTGGCGAGTTATTCGAAAATGTTTTATTGTGACTTTTTACTAAAAGTTTTAAATTACTATAATGCCGCCACTGTTTTAAGTTTGACAGGTTTGAAATTAATGAATTCAATAAATTATTAATCTCATTATTCATAGTTGTGAAAAACTTAACGTTTGTATACGTTTAAGAGCTTTTTGATTTCATTAATTTCAAACTTTTTAATCCTAAAACGTCAAAAGTGGCAACATTATAATGTTATACAATAACAATATTGCCATATTGCTTCTTTCAGAATACGACCGATAAGATGTTCGACGTGCAAGGCGGTTCTATGGGACGATGAACTAGACGATGGAAAATCGAGAGTTGTTTCTTAAAAATTTCCTTGGAGTCTATTCTCTGATTCACAGATAACCTCGGGCTGAACATTTCTTAAAAATCTTCTCCTTAGATACGAACCATAGGAGAAAATTTAAGGTCATTCAATCCTCATACCATTGACTACTAAACTACTCAATTAAAACAATGGATGAGTATTTAAAAATATCCTTAGGTTTTCACGGCCCTTCAGAATCTTCTGTGTATAGTTTTCTGGGATATTCTGCCGTGTATATGTGACCTCTCTGGCCAGAGAGGTCACATATACACGGCAGAATATCCCAGAAAGCTATACACAGAAGAACGAGTATTTATCAAGCAATACGTGATAGTGTTGCTACAATTACTAACTCTGTATTAAAGAGACTAAATATTAATTAATTAATCATTTGTAGTCGCTTCTGCAATCTTTTATAATACTAAAGAAAAGAAAATAATGGCTGAACCGTACACATTAATAAAATCTGTTAAAATTTCTGTATGTGTTACATTACTCTTTACATATTCCAGTAAAGTTTACATATTTCTTCATCATCATTATCTTCATCCCCTTGACCTAGTAGGGTCGGGGGCTCAAAGACTCGACAAGGTGCTTCCATATTCCCCTATCTTGCACTGCTTCTGCATGAGTCAACCAGTCTAGGCACATTCTGTTTTCATATACTTTTTTGTTGCTTCTCTCAGCGTAATCTGGGGCAACCTACTGGTAGTTATCCTTCCGGGGTAGCCAAGAAGATTCTTCTTGGTATTTGTTCCTCTGGCATTCTTAGCACATGTCCAAGCCACCTCATTTGTGATTTTTCTGTGTGTAGGAGTAGGGGCTCCATGCCGAGTGTGTGCCTTATGTCAGCACTTCTCACTCTGTCCATCAGTGTGAGTCCCGCTATCCCCTGCTCTCACTCTCTCCGTCAGGATCCAAATTTGATGACCATATATTAGGGTGGGCCTGTACACAGATTTGAAAAAAATTAGCTTTGTCTTGACACTAAGCTCGGATTTTCTTATCACCGCACTTTATTATTTCTCCAATAACTGCAAAATGATTTTGTAGTACTTTATTAATATAATTAACAAGAATATATATATACTTTGTATTAATCGCAAAATTTGTTGAAATATCAATATGTTACGTCGGCAACGCTCCCTTCATCAGGATAAACTAAAAATTAAAATTCGAAGTATAGACATGTGAAAAGAAATCATGAGAAATTGGCAAAAATTAATTATAATATTATTTTTTGACTTAGGCTATATTAAAGGTCATAATTCATTCGATAAAACTGTTCATGAATTTCAACGCCAATAAATAAAAAATATGATATTTACTATTTAATTTATGTATTTGCTAAAAATTAAACTATTTCAGTGTTTGTTAAATAATAAAAATAAAATGCGTTTCGTATTGTCCTTATAAAAAATTCGTCCTTCTGCCATATGTTCATGAATTATTCTCTGTTTGTTTTTGTACAATGCAGACTAGGATACAGTCATCAGCCGGCGTGCACTAGAGTGCAATGTAATAAGGACGCACGTTTACCGAGTGCACTTTGAGATTTCCCCAGCGAATTTTATATACGCAGATGCCAAGAAAATCTTGAAAAAACAAATGGGTGAAAAGGCTTTCAAGCTTCCCGTATCCGGGAAAATACTGTACAGGAAAACCTGAAAAGAAACGGAAACCTTTTTAATTAGTGAAAAGTGAGAGAGAAAAAATAGAGATTTTCATCGGTACTTCACCTGCGTACGTCAAATATTAAATAATTTAATTATAAATAAGCATTTAATGCAGAAAATTAAACGTAAAGATTCTTCATAATGACAATTATAATAATTTCGTTGCTTGTCTGTCCGACAGTCTGTCTGTCTGACTATGTCCGTTAATTTCAATAAATAAATAAATATTATATACAACTAGCTGTAACAACCGTAAAAAAATACGGTACTTTTACATGTCGGTTACTATAGAATAAGTATTTATTTATTTATATATAAAAGATATTTTTTTACTATAAATAAATTACGGACGATACACGAAGTTACGGGGACGACGGAAGGACAGAACGAAATAATTATATTTGGAATATTTTGCTTTTCACCTGCAGATATCTCCAGCACAATGCTACAATTATTGCTTGTTATTTTGGTGTGTATTGCGTTCAATATCAAATTTGTGTTGCTATGTTGAAGATAATATTGTTTTCAATAACAAATTTATGTTATTACTTATTACGTTTGAGATAATATTGTTTATCTGTCAACAGCCGCCACTGTTTACAAAGCAGATATTGTATTTCAATGAAATAATTTCGTTGTTGTATTACAATTCCGACGAATTAAACTAATGGAGCTGTTCCAACGTATCCACACACGTGACATGCAGTGAAAATGATCCCCGGGTATTGAATGGAATGACGTGGTCGATTCAAAAGATTCGATAGTTATTGCATTTGAGCAAATGCGCATTGAAGAGATGTGAACATCACTTGTTGCAAAAAAATACTCCAGACCAGCAAATTAGTCCTATTTTCATAGCACAAGCGTTTAGCTTAGTTTGAAAATAGTAAAAATATTGATGTGACACGTATTCCGTGTTCGCATCTCTATTTAAAAAAAAATATTTGTAATTTCAATTAATCCTGGTTATGAATAGTCCACTTAACAATTATTTTTATATTAGCTTTAACCCGTCGAAAATGTCGTTCTTTAATTATATATTTCGGCCGCCAGTTAAGGCTGCGAGAACACGGCTATCTAGAGTAGCGTAGAGTCTTGATGAAGTTAGTGATAGGCATTATTAAGTAGAGAATTTTGCTTTTATTACTTCTTATACCTAATTGTAGTATTATACCTCATTATTATTTTAGCCATCTAGTAGAATTAGTGACAGACATTATTGCGTATAGTACTAACTTTCTTTTTGTACCTCGTTTTATTTACATCATCATATTTGTGCCATCCGGTAGCGTTAGTGACGAACATTGTTACATAGAGAATTGTATATTTTGATTAATGATTAATTTAAATGATTAATACAAATGGCATATGCGATATAGCAGTGAATGCCCTTATTTGTTTTAATTTTCATTAAACTGAAACATTATAAAAAAATCTTAACATTAAAAAAAATCAATTTAAGCGTATTTTATGAAAAAAGCGTTAAGTTAATGTTTTTATTTAATTTTTATATGAAAAAAAAAATTGAAATTTTGGAATGAGATCAGCTATTGGATAGGATGTTACGAACGGAAATCAAAAATTATTATGAAGGAGATTTTAGTTTATTTTTTAACTACCTGCCTGTTTTGGACCAGATGTTAATTAACACAGAATTTGATGATCTGTATGTGTAAATATGAGAATTAGTGGGAATATTGTGAATACCGCGTTGCTAAAATCAGTGTCTTTGAACGTGATAAAATGGTAAAGAAAGTAACTTTGTAACCTCTGTGAAAGTTTTCATGAAAATTTTGGGAAAAATCAAATAAATATGTTATACGAAAAAAAATCGGATTATGTGTCTTAAAATGGTTTATAGATTATATCTAAAAATTGTTTTAATTACGAATTATCGGGGTTAATCAACTATAAAATTAATGTTTTAGAACTCATGTGTTCTAAAAAATGGAATTATGACTTTTTCGAATTATCGGAGTTTCACTGTACTATGTATATGTATGTTTATGATCAATAGTTACTCTTCGAACACGCTCGAGTCGTCAAAAAATATTTTTGATAAAGGTAAAATTCATGAATTAATATCCATGTTGAAAAGACCTTGAATTTATACTCCAAATAAAAAGATTTTTATGAAAGGTAGACTTTTAGAAAATATTCCTTCTTATCTTATACATTATTTAAATGCTTTTTGTGCAAAAAACCTTTATTTTTTGTTGGGTAGAACTTGTTCGTGATTACGAAAAGGTTTTTGTAATCCCATCTACGAATGAGGGTTAAATAGATCTCCTTATTCTCATTTATTCTTCTACTTTCCTTTCCATACACAAACTTTTCCTAGAGGGTAGATTTTACGGCTGTTAGAAAATAATTAAGGTTCTTGGACTGTCTGATTCGTGGTGATTTCGGAAAATATGACAAACAAAAAAATACAAGATTATATTTTATTTTTCAAAGTGGAGTTTTTTTAGTGATATTTCTTATATACTGTCTGATATCAGGTATCATAAAGTATCATATTTTTGAACTATATTTTTCTTAAATATTCACGAGACAAGACTATACGAGATAAGATTAGGAAGAAAACCACATATAGTCGAGTAATTACACGGCAGTTTGTGGGTCAGGAATGTTTTAGAATCATTAGAAAGAACTAGAAGTCATTCGATCAACGTTCGCGAAATTATATTATCTATACAAAGGGCGACATAACCACTACACGGAACACAGCTGATTTGACAGCGAAGCAAGACCATAGGAGTGGAACTAGCGATAGCGACGACTGGTACAAATTGTATGCGGCCAGCGGAATAAATAGAGAAATTACCGGGGACTTGATAGCGATAAGTGTGATAAGAGATTGCGTTATAAAGTGTTCACAGACGTGAGAATATTCTAGAAGAGGAATATAAAGCATTCCACAGACGAGCGATTAGCTCGGGAAATTAGTATGAATTAAAGCGACGGGAAAATAGTGTAAATTTAAGAAAAGGGCTAGAATTAAATTTGTGTCTAGCAATTTTCGTGATTAAATAAAATTCATTTGTCGTAATTAAATAAAATTCATTTGTCGTAATTATTTTTTCGTAAAACGTTGGACTATCGTTAAGTAATGTATATCGAATAATCAAAGTTCATTCGTTTTCATACAAGTCTAATAAAATAAAAAGAAATATTTTTCAAATTTCTGCAAGGTTTTTATAATTTTATTTGACTTGTTTCAGAGCGAATGTATTTTTAATATTTGATACAGATTACTTTTAGGATAGTCTAACGTTTTACAAAAGATAAGCCAGAAATATTGAAAAAATGCAAATTTTGATATCGCTTTTTTTCGCTGACGACATTTCACCCGAATTGTAAAGAATATTTTCTATTCAAAATTGAATGAAAAAGACTCCTCCCGAAGTTTTTTCTTGTGGCTACGAGACACCCTGCATATTCTCCATTTCAATGTCGTCACCACGACTGAGATATATTTTATTTTATATTTTAAAGTTGACGCTCGTCTCGACGAAGATACAGCAATATAAAAAATGACAAACATAAACAATGAAGACAATTTTTATTTGTTATTAATCAAACTTCTATTTAAATAAGCAAAAAAAATTCAAAAGCAATACACCCAGCATTTTATACGAATAACTAATTAAAAAAATATTTTTAATAAAAAGTACGTGGAATTGAAATGAAAAAATCTGGCATTTATCGATTGAATTATGAGGATTTTTTTATACAGCAAAAACATCAAGACATTTTGAAATTAGGGTCAACGAGTAATAGGGATGTTTATTTTATTTTTATTTTTTTTATTTGATATTAAAACTACATTTAAATCATAATACATTTGTCTATTACTTAGATACATTTTATTTTATTGCTTTGCCTCTCCAAAAATGAGACTTGCTCATTTGCTTGGTGAGGGGCTTACACTTTATTAGTTTATTTTGGATTTGACTTATTTGTTCCTTAGCTATATGTCTTGTTATGCATTGTCAAATTGTATCGATCTAAAGTGTTGGTTTATTTTTTTCTTTAATTGTTGTAAGTCATCGATTTTCTTAATATCTGTAGGTAGGTTATTGAAGTTTTTTATGCCCAAGTATATGTAGTTTTGTTGACACAGTTTGATATTATATTTTGGGATTTTAAAATTATTTTTGAATCTTAATGATGTGTTTTTTTCAAATTTAGCAGTTATGTTTTCTTTAATTAGTTGTATAATTGACGTTTTTTTGTAAACATTCTCTAATTTTGGAACTTGGAATTTAGAGAAAAGTAATTGTGTAGAGAAGGTTTTTCTTTTTTTTAATATTACTTTTATAATTGATCTTTGGATTACTTTCACTGTGTTTATGATGTTATTATACGCCCCTCCCCATCCAATGATTCCATATTGGAGTAGTGCATGGACAGAAACGTAATAAACCATTTTTAAATTATCTATGGTTAGTGTGTTACGCAATCTTATGAACATATATATGCATTTCCTTATTTTGACCAACTTAATTAATTTAATTTTAGTACATTCATTATCCTGAAAAAGGGAGCGTTGCTCCCGAAACACGTTGAATTTATACGATAATATTAAGGTGTGGTAAAAATTAATTAATTTATTTATAAAATGGTGCCAGAAAAAATTAACAATGTGGTTTATACAAAAATTTTCAGTTTTTAAAATATAAAAACTATAAATTATAGTTCACTTCCACAACGTTATTTGCTGCCGTTTTTGTAATATCATACGATCGTTTTTAATTGGGGCGTCGCATGACATTTCACAAACACAGGGGCACAGCGCTGATATAGGATAACCTACCGTTAATGTCAATTGCAGAAATATGTCAGAGTTCGTGTTGAGCGTATAAGTCGAGTTTTAATATTACGCTATTAGTGTGAACTTTTTTAATCGCCTTGTTTTGCTCTTAATTTATGACTTCGTAATTTATCATGTTTATTTGCACGATACAAGGTACTAACGTCACTTCATAAAATTGTTTATATACTATATACAGTAGTGGCGTGCAGCGCATACAAGATTCTGGGAAAAAAATATTAATTAAATAATCCTTATCTAAAGAAAAAGTTGATTTAAAATTCTAGCCGTAATTCGTCCTACGGCTAGAAGTTTTTTTTCCGACGTTCCTGTATCTAACTTCGTGTCAATTCTTAATTTATCTCACTTGTTTGCGCCCAACAAATTTGTTCCATAGATCTAGTCAAATCGAGAAAAAACTCGTCCTGAACTGTGTATTTTTACTTATCTCTATGTCTGCGTCAAATGAGTAGGATCGATATGGGAGCTTTTGCTCATAAAACGGTCCTGAGTAAGAGGTGGATCCCATTCGCTGATTTCTAAAATTTCTAGTAAATTCTAATTTACTGCAAAACGTAAAGTGTGCTGGGTAATTATCTATTTGGTCTCGTAACAGTACCTAGATTTTCGGTCAGCTTCACTCCCCTCGGTGACATCTTCAACTGAGAAGGGTGCGTTTCGAGTAATATTGCCCAGCTCTTGTGCCCCCGAGTGCCGCTCTGTTTACTGTTGGGGTGGAGGGTTGTAGGTCAGGGTGTCAGCGTAACGTAGGCGCACGGGTAGTGACACATATGTAAACGTGCCTGTAAGCTATGAATTTGAACAAGCTTGATAGATTGGTTGGCTTACACGAACAAAGGTAAAGGTGGCTTATTTTTAAGTATACAACCGACTGGCACTAGTTTAGATAAATTACCGTAGGGGAGAAATGGGGCACTTACACATATTGATTACGGCGTGTAAATTATTGACTCTGTGCGATCATTTTATCTCAAAGTTAATATTTAATGATGCATAGTCAATTCTTCTTTGCTTACTCGACAAGTATTATGTTAATGGAAGTCTGAAAAAGCCGATAATTATCAGATTTCCACAAATTACAACTAATGTCCACAGCAGGAGGGAAGAGAAATAGGCCGGAGTGTATATGTTCATGTGAATATGATTTTCAAAAGCCATCTTGCATGTATGTGAAACGAAAAGTGTTCAATCAATACATACTTCCATTGTTTCACAGTTATGTCACTTATGACTGTGAAATATGTAGAGTATATAAAACCGTGGAGAGGTCCAAAAAAAAAATTCATTCCGGATGCTAACGCCTAGTAACACTAACTGCCAGCGCCGAGCGAAATCTATGGAATCAAGCACGATCTACGGAAACACAGAAGAAACGAATGATGACGCGTTAATTCCGTTCACGGGTGTAAGGTAGAGCGCACGTATTTGTGGGTTTCTAGCTTTTTCTCGCTCGCGTATTATAACAATTGTATTGGTAAAGTATTGAGTAAATGGCCTAAATCTCAATAGATAATTAATTTGGACTCGCACTCCCTTGATGATGAAAGATGTTAATTATGTCGGGCGTCAAAAATTTGACTGCTTTGCAAGAAGATTGAAATAAAGTGACCGACCGGACATTAATATCCCAAGTCACATTGTGCTAAAAAAATTGAGTCAGAAGTCTTGTGTGTATTTAAATTTTGCTTGAACTTAAAACTAGTACTTCAGGCATTATGGCACTGATTACTTCTGTTAATATATAAGGAATATGATGTAGGAACAAAAATGTATTTAGTTCTTTTTAGCCAGCAGTGGATTTTAGACATTTTGGCTCCCAGATTTTATTTATAATTTATATTTATTTTTGTTAAATATAATTAATTACTTTAATTTATGAATTATAATTATAGAAGTTGAAATTTGAGGTGTTCTGTGCATATTTCATACTCATTCAAGCCGATATTAAACATTAGTGAGAGTTATTTTTTATGTGCGTGCACGGAGAGAAAGATCTTGATAGAAAATGACGAGAGTTATTCTAGTCAAAACCTTTTTCTGTGTTGTTTGATCTTACGTTCGAGACAAGCTGTCAGAAAAAAAATCATTTCTAGAGTTCTATCATAATAACAACAATGTTATTTAAGATGCTTAATCGAAAATTAAATAATTTATTCAAGTCTCCAAGTTCAGGAGATTAATTTGGTACAAGATAAGATTTTTGAAAAGTATTTATAAAATGAATTAAAATTGGGAACGGTTTGTCCCAACTCCCTGTCGTTGTCGACTGTCGGGGTTAGCTCTCCTCGTCTTTAGGTTGTAGGTTCTGCTGTCCTGGATAACGTCACCAAATCCGTGCCTCTTCATTTGTCTATCCCAGTCTATTTCACTCAATTCATTTATATTTTTTAAGTTTTATTTTTAGAATCATTTTAGTTCCTCAAAAATAATTATTTTCTCATATTTATAAAATGTTTACCGATCAGTTTACAACCATTAAAGTACCTACCCACATACATAGGGAGACGCCATCATCGACGTTTCACAGATTCGTATTCTGGTTTTGTTTAAAATAATTTATTCAAATATCAAATATTACCATTTTATGCTCTGTTTGTTTCGTAATTCAATTATGCAAATTTTGAAATAAACAGGTGTCAAACATATACGGAATATTAAACTGCGACTATTTCACACTAGAGAATATATTCTGGCATGCCGAAAGGGCATAATCCAAGATCATGGTCCCATGGGTTATATAGCAGATCCGGCTGAAAAAAAGTATTTCTCGATATAATTGAATGTTTTGATCACAAAATTAAAGATAATTGACGCTTGAATAAGTATTAAATAAAGTATTACACTTTAAAGTTTCGAAAATTGTACCATACATTTTGAATGTCACAATTTTAACAACCATAGATAAAGTATACTGATGAAAAAGAGCAAACCATAAAGGAAAAAATATTATGCCATTTAAATTTTATTGTTTTATGGTTTGGTGGTAAGGCAGTCGTAGGGGCTTTCCACAGGTTTGTGCCCGCCTCGCCGGTATACTCGCCTGCCACAGCCTTCATAGTTCAGCCTACATTCTTTTTGTTGTCTATGATTCAAATACTTATCCGTAGTTACGTGTAAAAATCTTATTAAAAATAAAAATAGATCGTTTGACACACGAAAATCACGAATGTTTAATGTGTAATATTTTATTTAATACTTGCTATTCAAGCGTCAATTATCTTTAATTTTGTAATCAGGACGTTCAATTATATCGAGAAATACTTATTTTCAGATGGATCTGTTTTATAACCCGTGGGACCAGTGATCTTACATTTAGCCTTTATAAAATTGTAAAGTTTCTATCTATGTTATTGTTTTGAATATCATTTAGGAAGCATGAAACGTTGAGGAGACTCGGGAGACAGGAGGAGTTGGAGGCGAGGACTGATGGAGGCCAAGGCTCAATATGAGCTGTAGAGCCATTGAAGAAGAAGGAAAGGTCATATGTAGATGACATTTGTGCGCTCATTGAATTCTTTTTCTTTCCACCATTTTCAGTATACTTTCTAAGTTTATCTTCAGAATAAACTTTTAAGACTTGCGCAAGGTACTGAGATTTATCTCAATGAAATCCCTGAGATTTATATCATCGATATATTTATATCATGATAGGATTTATGTCGTTCCATTATCACGGGTTATAATATCCGTATCTTGCACCGCGGTACGGATGTTCCATATGCTTGAGCCAACTAGGGTTTCTCTATTCCCGGACTTTTTTTTATTCCCGGGACTGGCTTCGCAGCTCTTGATCATTTTCGGGATTTCGGGTCTAGTGGTATGTCGAAAAAAAAAAGTTTTTTATAAACATTGCTAATTTTATTTAAATTAAATATGTATTAACAAAAAATACTATTTTTAAATATATTTTGTAAATGAAATGCTTGCCACACAATTTGAAAATATATACAACTTTCAAAAAATTAGTAAGCATGGTATATTCTATCATGGGTGGAAATGGCGAATGTTACATTGCGTAAAGTGATCACTTAAGCCAACCATAAGATAGGTCATAAGTCCTATGTACACCCAAATGACTTCTATACCTACTTTCCCATAAGAAATACAGTTTCGTCTCTGTGAGATATCTATAATATACATTAATTGATTAATAATGTCTCTGTGACATAAATCCAGCACTGTTCTGAAAGATTTGAACAAACTCAAAAATATCCAGATTACAGAATCATGTACCAATGACATGCAATGTCAGAGATGTAAGATAATTATGTATAATCACAATATACCTACACACATGGCAACTTATAAAATACAACAGATATTTTTGTTTGTTCGTAGCCCGCCTGAATGGTGGATTAAATGCATTATAAATGTGTCTTAAATATATACGAGAGGGGACATACTTCCACTGTGACCAAATTGCCTCTCCTAGGGGTTGAGTTCACCTTTGAACAATTTAATACTCTGTTTTTTAGTTTTTATTTATTTCAAACAAAATTTACAGAAAATATGAAAGAAGAAAGATATGTTTAGGAAAGATAAGAAAAGAAATTTTAGAGGAAGAAATGAAATGAAATATAATTTATTTTTTATGGGTAATGAATGACTTTCTTGCATTTATTATTATCCTATTCACTTCTACCTCTTTCCGATTTCCCTCCTCTCTCTTCCTTCACAATTACAAATCCTCACAAATTTGTGAATATGATTTTTAAATGTGCGTTTTGAATAAAGTTTTTGATTCCCCTTTCCACAATACGGAGGGTAGGAAGTTGGAGGCTCTTAGACCCGCCACCGCAAACGCCCCTTCTGGTATCGGCCGATCGGTTTAACTACCCCTCCCACGGCTGAGGCACAGGCTGACCTCAGAGTTGTTCTAGAAGTTTCTAGAAGCTTTGTGAAATTTTTAGAGGGTTCCAGAAGTTAAAATTTTCTAGGGTACATGAGCTGTAATAAATAATTAGTCTGTTGGAAATAAATATGTTGATTTACACTGCGGGGTGCTTTCGAAGGTCCCGCTTTCAACAATGCTGGTGTTTTTCTACAGTAAATCCAAACCTGGATCCTTGCCAATATGGAACCACGCAGAGAGAGCACCTACTTAAGGGTTTTTTCTGAACTATTTTTCTATTTTACGTACAATCACAAGACGATTATTTTTGATGATTTCAAGGGGTGATCGCCTACTCAAAACTAGGTATCAGAAATTGTACATTTATTTATTCACAGTTTATTTATTTTTTTGGGTTCGATTTTTTCAAGAATAAAATACTGGATTTTTATCCCAATTAAATAATCAATCAAGATATTAAACAGATGTCTCGTCTCACAGAGACGAAGCTATTTTACATGGGAGAGTAGTTATGGAAGTCTGGGTGTTTACAGGGCTTAAGGCAAGCCAATGAAGGCTGTAAACTTTGTTAACACCCAGACTTCCAAATCTACTTTCCCTATGGTGTATACAGGTAGGCCACTAGGTAGGTCAGCAGTATAAGATGGCGCTGCTATAAAGAGAGTGAGTAACGGCTCTCCCTCTCTCTCTCTCTCTCTCTCTCTCTTTCTTTCTTCATTTAGCTGACGTGCAAGGAGCAGAGGTTCTTGTTTAGGGTCGGTCGACATATATGTATCGGAGAATATGTTGGAGCATCTCGTAACCATTCTGCCTTTTATTTGGGTCTCCATATCCTGAGTTAGGATATACAGTCAGATATACATAGATGAAATAGATTCGTCTCTGTGAGACATATAGAATATATCTTGTACATTTATTAGTATTATTATTCATAAAATAGTTTGTACACAAGTTTGTGTCATAAAATTTTTGCTGTATTCTAAATAAACATATTCATCCATTTTTAACATCCAGAATTTACGTAAAACCTATTTTCTAAGTTTTTTTTTATTCTTTCCTAACGCCAATTCTAGTCTTCACTTCCATACATCAGAGTTGGCATCAAAACTCCTTTATGTACCGCTAGTTTTGCTTCCTTTGACAGATTTTTATTGGCTATAATTGCATTCAGATAATTTATTTACTATTATTTATGCACCGGATGACATAAAAAAAATTGAATTGAGGTTTAAAACTGTATTTGAAAGGGCCAGGAAGAATGAAATGTTTTCGAAGAGTATACGTGGAGTGGAAACATCAGGTATATTTGTAAAGGTCTGATTGACAGGTTAGTGTATGATGCTGTACCTGTACTGTGCTTCAGTACCTCATCATTATTTACACCACCTGGTTACGTTAGTGACGGACATAGAGTATTACAAGGCTATATCTTTTATGTTATATCTTTTCACTCTACATTATTACTTTTTTTGTTTTTAAATTTCTATTTTATTATGTTTTTCTTATGCTTCGGCTTTTTATATACATACTTGCTTTTAACTTTATATTATATTTATCTTTATATATTTGTATCTATATTTTAATTATTTTCTTTTCTCTTTATGTCATTATTTTTATTTTTTATTTTTTTTATTTTTATTTTATTTTGGGAATCTCAACAGTATACAATTTATTATAATAATACATAACATATTGGGTAATTCGTAGACCAATTATAGAGATCCACGGCATAAAATGTTAAATCAAGCAATAAAGAGAACATATATTTAATAGAGGGATAGGAGTGGGAGTTAGAGGGGGAAGTGGAGTGAGGTGTATGGGACTGTGGCTGAGTGGAGTGCGTATGTATTCTGTGCGTGACGTTGTATACAGATATGGGGGTATGTGTAAAGAGTGATGAGAGTTTGGCTGTGGTGTGTATATGATGATGGTCGGTCTCAGTTAATCCGGTGAAGATATAGAAACTAGTAATATAATATAAGCGGTTTAAATACGATTTTTAAGAGCTGAGATGTTAGTATTAAATATATCAATGTCATTGAAGTGGTCATTGTAAGCTTTGCATGTTCGCTGGATGAATGAGTTCTGTGCATAAGAGGTTCTGCTTATGGGTACATGGAAGAGCACGGACTGTCGGGTTCGCCTTGATGGAGCGTGGAGAGAAACCAGCTCCAATTGGCTGGGACAGTCAATATGTCCCTGAAGTAACTTGAAAAGTAGTATTTGATCAGCTCGTGCTCTTCTATGTTCCAGGGTTCTCATGTTATAGAAATCCATTGCTTCCATATATGAGTCGAAATATATGCCGGATTTACCATTGAGGCGACGCAAAAACCTGTTCTGAATTTGTTCTATTCTCGCAATGTATGTTGTCTGTTGTGGATTCCAGACCTGAGATGCATACTCCAAGTGACTGCGAACGTAGGAATAATATAAAATTTTTAATGAGTGAGGATTTTTGAATTGTTTGCAGGTTCGAAGTATGAATCCCAGCATACTGTAGGCTTTGGAGATAATATGGTCAAAGTGCGCTTTAAAAATAAGTTTACTGTCGAGAATTATTCCGAGGTCTTTTTATTCACATTTGTTTTCTAGTTGAGCGTTGTTTATTGAGTAGGCAAAATGAATGTTATTGGTTTTCCTGGAAAATGTCATTTGAAAGCATTTTTTTGCGTTAAGAAGAAGTTTGTTTATATGACAGTAGGCAGAAACGCGGTTAAAATCTTCTTGAATTTTTCGGCAATCGTCTAGGGAGTTCACTTTTGCGAAAATCTTCATATCATCCGCATAAAGTAGGAAATTAGCGAAATGAAAGCAGTTTTGTATGTCATTTATATAGATTATGAACAGTAATGGACCCAGTAAACTCCCTTGAGGGACTCCAGAGGAGATGCGAGCCCAGTCAGATTTAAGACCGCCGATGACAACTGCTTGGTTTCTGTTGGTAATGTAGGAAATAAGCCACCTTAGTAGGTCACCGTGGATTCCTATTTTTATCAGTTTATCAGCTAAAATGTCATGATCGACTTTGTCAAACGCTTTACTGTAGTCTGTGTATATGGCATCGGTTTGCGCTCGTTGATCCATTGAGGATAGCGCGTACTGCGTGAAGGTTAGTAGATTGGTGACAGTGGATCTTCCCGCGAAGAATCCGTGTTGTTGGGGATTAATGTATGGCTTTATGGCGCTAAATATCTGGGTATAGACTATTTTTTCAAAGAGTTTACTGAATATTGACAATTTTGAGATTGGTCTGTAGTTAGTTACGTCATTTTTTTGACCAGATTTAAAAATAGGGGTTATGTGCGCATTTTTCCATTGATCCGGGAAGGTACCTTCATTAAGGGATTTAATAAAAAGTAAACAGAGTGGATGGACGATACTGGAAGAGCATGCATGTACGAACGAGGGGGGAATACCGTCAGGCCCTGCGCCTTTATTCAAATCTAGACTATTTATATGATCTCGTAAAACGGTTGAGTTTATAGAAATTTGTTTAATGTCAGCCGGGCCAAAGTCGACTACAGAGGGTGGGTGTGCCCCTGAAGTATTTTGAGTAAATACGGATTTAAAGTATTGTGAGAATAGGTTGCAAATATCTTGTCCATTCACTGAGGTTTGGTTAAGGTATATGACTTTATTTGGAATAGTTGATGATTCATTTTTTGATTTCACGTATGACCAAAATTGTTTAGGGTTCGATGTTATTGCATTTTCTATTCTTTGGATATAATTACTGTAATGTGACTTTGACAATCTTTTCAGCCTGGTCCTCAACAGGGAAAAAGTTTCGTAATCAATTGGGTTTTTGTACAATTTGAATTTTTTTAAATATTTGTATTTTTCCTTGCATATTTTTATTAGAGATGGCGTGTACCACGGGGGATACTTATTAGACCAAATGTATTTGAATGGTATATGTGCTTCGATTAATTTTTCAAGAATATCATAGAATAGAGATGTTGCATCGTTCGTGTTGAGCTCTTCAAAAATAGAATCCCAGTTCATCGTGTTTAGCTTGTTGTTTATTGTTATATAATCTCCGTTTCGAAATTGTACTACTTTTTTCTTAAGCTGGTTTATTTGGGGAGAATCCACGGAAGCTGTAAGAGTTATATTGATCGCTATATGGTGTGCGTCTTCTGCAACTAGTGGATCATCACTCGCCTTTGCTTCTATAATGTTGTGATTGCAGAGAACTAAGTCGAGAATCCTACCCAAACTATTAATTGAATTATTGAATTGTTTTAAGCCTAAGAAGTTTATTGTATCACAGAACTCTCCGCTCAGTGACCTTGTATAGTGGGTTGGAAGGAGATATTTATTATTGCTGATACTTCCCCAGGAAATATCAGGGAGATTGAAATCGCCGAGTATGAGAAAAATGTCAGAGGGAGTAGAGCTTTCAATAATATTGTTTAATTGGTGAAGGAATGTTTGCAGAAGGGAAGAGTGCGAGGGTCCGCCGGGAAGATAGACGCAGCAGATATATAGATTGCTACGTTTGGTATTAGAAGTGATAGGGATACATACCCAGATATCTTCTGCCTCGGTCCGCCAGTGGGATAGTTCCACTGCATTGAGGTCTGAGTTTATAGCAAGAACTACACCTCCTCCAAGTTTTTGGCCGGTTAGGGAATAGTCTCGATTATTATGTTTACATGTTATTATTTTTTTGTTTAAACTGTACATTCTGTTAATGTACCTACACTTTACCTATCTATTGTAAAAGCCCTATAGGGCGTTACTTAATAATTAAATAAATACAAATATTTACGCCACCTGGTTGCGTTAGTGACGGACACGGAGTATTATGTAATTTGATGCTGCCATCAGATTTTCACGTATTACGAGCGTTCATTTTGAAGGTTATGAATGTTTCATTCGAAGGGAAGCATGATACGGCCAGCTGCGAGGGTTGGTGTCTCTGGGGTAAACAGTTTTTCTACACTTCCGGTGTAAGTCGCTCCGGAAATTGCTCTGCGCCTCCCTCCAGTCTAATCCGGACGGAATACCATCACACCAGCACACACATTGCGAGAGGCACTGAGGATAGCACGCCACGTATTCAGACACTCCTTCCGTGTCTTTCACATAACACACCTCCTCTCAGAATTATAAGTCAAGTGGTTATTTTAAAACCAAATTAATTAATCAATTAGAAAGACGTACAGAAAAAACTAATTCACGAAAAAATATTTGGCTACTACCGGGATTCAAACCCGGGCCACCTTGTATATTTCCGTGAATATATCGACCTAATATGTAATTTTCACTTTTTTGATACGGGAGTTCAAATTCCTTTGCAATACTACCGCTAGATGGACGCCAGAATTAACCGATTAATTCATTTTATTTGGACCCCATTTGATACAACAGATATTATCTTCAAGAACACATTCATACTTGTGAAGTTGTAATTTTTCAGAACAAAATTCTGTGATATTTTTAAAACCAAATTAATTAATCAATTATAAAGACGTACAGAAAAATCTAATTCATTTTAAGTAGTCTTCTTTTTGGAGAGTTATCTAAAATATAAAGTCTGCTGTGCTAGCCACGAGTTGACGACCTCAAAAACGAAATCCGACGTATGATAGATGAAATTGATCAGAGATTGAGCGTAATTATAATTGAAAAGCTGTGGATTGCCCGACTCATATTTAATTGAAGATTGTTTCACTGAAATGCTGCCCTCGTAGACCAGTGGGTATGACACTGGCTTCCCCCACCGAGGGTTCCGGGTTCAATTCCCGGTGAGGTTACAATTATAATCTACGTGATATACTCAAGCCTGGGTGTTTTGTGGTGTATTTCACTTCTGTAATAATTGGGCCTCCTGGCCTGTTAAAAAAAAAGCTTAAAATTTTTATCATAAAATCAATAACAAATTCTTTTTATTTTCAGCTAGCCGCCCGAGAAAAATCACGGGACATGATAATTGCGAGATTTGCTGAAAATTCATAAATAGAAATCCATTTTTTTTAAATTGACTTTATTCGATTAAACCTAAAACAAATTTATTTTTGCTGATTAATCAGTGATGTTTTTGTAATTCCACGGACGGATGGAGTATACATTCGATAATTTTTTGTCTTCTGGTGTGGTAATGCACGAAAATCAGTTGGTCTTAAACATAAGGATTTTACAGGTTTTATCCTTGACCGTTAGGTTCCTTCATGTTTTTTAAAATTACTTACTGAACTAACTTATATTAAATTTAATATTTTTTTTTATTCACAAAATGGAAGAAATAGAATATGTTAATTAAATACTCTGAATTCTACGTAAGAAATCACCGCATAAAAATCCTGTAAAACCGAAAAATTTATATTTCAAATTTAGAAACTTATGTTTTTAAATAGACATACATACACGAAAAATGTGCTATTATTACATGTAAAATATTAACTAATTAATACATGATTAATATTTTTACTATTTTCAATTTAAGCTTAAACTCGGATAAAGATTCTGGTAATGAATGAGGCTCAAACCCGCGATAACTGAATCAGGCAAGGGTGTTGATCACTAAACCAACAATCAAAATCATACACAAACAACTTCAGTCTGATGTAAATATCAGATGATAACTTATTGCTAAAATTTATGACATGATTACCACATTTACTTTACAGACCGCTACGGGTACAAAGACTCCATTATAGATGTATTATAGTATTCATTATCGAAGAATGCGGCACTAATTGTCTTATTTTAATCAGGACCTCTCCTTTGATATCTTCATCCAACCTCCACCTCCAATATTCAGTACGAATGGGGACCCACCACTTTCCCAGGGCCGTTCTATGAGCCGACGGCTCCCATATCGGCCCTACTCTTGCGTCGCCAGGTTGACATTTTTCTTATTTAAAGCCATCCCCGTGCGGCGCCCGTGTTAAGAGCGAACGCCGCAAGGTTCTGGCAGCAAAAAACCCATTCGTTGTCCCCTCCACCAAGAACTTTCTTTATTAAATCAAATATAAATACAAGAAAATTAAAAGCATACAAAAGAAATAGATTTGTGCAGCGGCATAAAAATCAGAAGTAGAAAAACAAAAGCAAAGAAAAATAGAAATAAAATCAGGTTAAATACAAAATCAAAATAAAAAGAAGACAGCAAAATAGTAACATAAAACAGTATAAGCGAGGAAGTAAACAGGTTAAATTCATAAGCAAAAATAGCAACAAAATAGTATCATAAATTATCCAAGAAAAGAAAAGTAAGATATAAAAACAGGTTAGAAAGAAGCAAAATAGTCATACACAAAGTATACGACAGTGGAGCCGTCACACAAGAAGTTGGAGAGAAGGATCTGGTGGAAGGAAATATATATAAATAATACTCCAATATTCAGTAGATAGGTATTTAGATGGATATAAAAGCGAGTGTTAATTTTCAAAGTACAAATCAACGATAAAATAATCAAAAATTAGAGCCAGTATTATTTACATGATTAATCACATCATTTATTAAATCTCTTAGATAAAATGATTTTCTTTTATCGTCGGAAACAAAATGTAAATGAAAATTCTCGAACAGCAACTAAATAAAATATTTGTGATACAAAATTCAGGTAGGCAAATTGTGTTTTTACCGTTTGTTTCAGACGGGCATATTTGAGAAGGCCAAAGCGCTCAGGACACGAGGAAACAAATCTATTTACACAAAGAAAGAATTTTGAGAGAGGCAAAAGAGTAAAATTAATAGAATGATACACGTTTCGACTCAGAGATTTCAGAGATAAATATAATGGATAAAAATCTTTGCCCGGTTTGAACATCATTTAGTATTTTTGTATTTGTGTCATACCGGAAGCGCTTATTTCTTATAACCCCCGATAAAAGTAAAATGTCGTCTTTTTTATTAAAGATATCCTTGTAAGTACCTACCAGCGATAGTTAATTAAGCGCATAAAGCACTTGTACGCTTAATTAACTATTTAAAAGTTTGTATACATTAAAGAATCAGTATCAAAATCTTGGGGTGCGGAAAATTGCTAGTTAACAATTGCTCGCTAGGAAAGTTGCTCGCCACACAATATTTTTTTTTTAAAAATCGAGTGTTTATAAATGGATTTGTAATGATTGTAATATTTTTATATAGAAAAAATGTACGTATTTTGAAGTTAAGGAACACTTTAATTATTTAACACTAAAGGTCTTTAAATAGCAATAATTATTCCGAATTTTCTAACCATCATTTGGCTATGAATCATTCTTTTGATATTAATTAATATGGGTTTACAAATTTTACATACAAATTATATAGAATCACAGTTTGATAATTTAGAAATTTTGGAAATGGTAAATTAAATATTTTAAATAACTAGGTCGTTTTAACAAATAGTTATCATTTAAATTTGTTTTCATGTTAAGTAGGTACCTTATCTGTATTCCTTTTTTATATATAATTCTTTCTAAATTTTGATTGTCTATACTTTCATTTTTGAATTTAATTTGTTAGTATACAATTGTATCCGGCAAATGGACCATGGGCTCTGAGACATGTAAATATTTTTCAATACAAAAGTGGTGAAAACTAAGTTTATTTTTACTAATTATATTCATATGTCACCACAAAATTATTTTGCTGTTTTTGAAGAAGAACATGAATTTTTAATTATTATTACAAATAATTGTTTTCAACTAAAAGTATTTATTCCCGGCAATCCAAAATCTTACCTAAAATATCAATTACTATTTAAATTTTAAACAAGATCCCATATTGGAGTCATTATACTTGTCACAGTACATCATAGGTAGATTCGTTAGTTAAAACTGTAAATTTGGTTGTTTGTGTATTTTGTAAGTAATGGAGTAAGTGTTGACTGAACCAACTGAGGTAAATTGATCTTATAGAATCTCAACTGTTTGTGGACGCGCATCTTTAAAAATTAGCTACAATTAACTACTTATTGTGTGAAAAGAACAAGAAAATGAGCTAACAGGATCCATTTTAAGCACCACGATTAAAATAAAGTACTGTGAACAAAGTTAAGACAAGAGAAAAAGAAGAAGAATTTAGTATTGTGCCAAATGGACAAGAAATAAAAATTGTCTCTCAGAGCTTTGTTTCTTTTTTCACTCTTGATAACTGACCCGTCATCTTTTTAATTTTACTAGAAACATCAATCATCTAAAAAACAATATTTCTATTTTTTCTCTCGTAAGACAATTACAATTGCCATAAAGACGCGGTTTCATGGAATGAATCGACGTATTTTTACAAATAAATTATAACAGATTATTCAAACGATCCTTCCCATGGGAACGAGGCACAGAGAAACGATTATTCATGTATGGAAATATAATTTTCCGTAATAACTTTCATGAATATTTAATACGCAGGCTTCAGCCGGGCGAGGAAATCAAGGGAAATCTACTGGACAATTACAGTACGTCATTACTACTTACATTCACTTGAATCAACAAATTGACGATAGAATATTCACGAACGTAAGTAATGAAAAAAAGATTAAAAAAACAATCATTCACAATGGCGTAGTTTCACAAATAAAGTTTTCAATTGACTTCATTCACATTTAAAATGCAATTGTACATATTCTTACATTTGATTAATTCTCATATGTACTCTCTCTGCATATTTAATTCCAAATATACAGAGAAAACACGTATAATAATTATGAATATACTCTTAAGAACAGTAATCAAAGATATAGGACAGTCCTGCTTCGGAAACCCTCCTTTGGAGACATGGAATAGATCAATATCTAAAGTGATGTCGTTTAGCATAGAGGTAGCTCTTCCAATAAGCACAACCATTAGCGGGTTGATCCTGTATATTGGAATCTGAAACAAGCTATGTTTACGCTGTGTTAGGTAATTATCAGGAACATACAAATCAATGCTCCCCATAATTTCACGATAATTGGTTATACCGCGTAACAAAAAATGTGTAATCAAATACAAATTCGGCATACCAATCTGTTTGATAAATAGGTTTGTCTTGATACAAGTTTGAAAACCTGGCCAACTGAGGAAACAAGGTGCCTACTCAACCATGTTCAGTTTAACGATATGTGTCGATATTACCTATTTTAGTAATGTGTACTATGATGATTTAAGCGTAATATACTCGTAATTAAGAATAATATTATTGATGAAATAATAAGAACAGCCCAATAGAATTTTTGAAGGCAATATACTTTTTCTGTGTAATGAAATTCATCCGAATTACTAACATTACACTAGGATACGCCAGGAAATATTATTTCCTTTTTTTATTAATTTCCTTTTTTTACCAGTATTTTCATTCAGAATATTTTGAGTTTTTCAAATCTTTCAGAACAGTACTGGATTAGATGGAGAAAATGACGGTAGATGGAGGAAAAGTATATTGCTTTCAAAAATTCCGTAAAATCAATTGTAGATTTTCTCATTTAGTGACATTAACGACATCTGTGGGGATTTAGGGGAATGAAAATGGCTATGTACAGGCTGCAGGGAAAAGTTGTTACAATGCATATATGAAATGTGGCATGTAATTCAAATATATACAACTTACAAAAATTAGTAGGCATGGTATATGCTATCATGGGTGGAAATGGCGAATGTTACATTGTGTAAAGTGATCACTTAAGCCAACCATACGATATGTCATAAGTCCTATGTATACCCAAAAGACTTCTATACCTACTTTCCCATAAAAAACTACAGTTTCGTCTCTGTGAGACATCTAAAATATACATTAATTGATTAATAATGTCTCTGTGACATGAAATCCAGTACTGTTCTGAAAAATTTGAACAAACTCAAAATATTCTGGTCAACTTTATTATTATTTCATCATGAATAATCTCTAAAATATAAACACCAAATTAATAAATAATATAAGAAGCTATTCTATTCTTAAGAACGTTAAGTCCACCTGTATGTTATCCACCAAAAGTCAATACTCTAAAATTGCAGGTATTTGAGCGCGAAATCCTGAGAAAGGTCTTCGGTTCGATATGCGAAAATAATGTTTGGCGTTGCTGCTCCAACCTGGAATTTACGGGGTTTATGATGAGCCTGACTTTGTTAAAATCTAATAAATTATATCCGGGCATCTGGCTCGGATCTTGTCGAGTCATCTATCATGATAATATGTAAGATGCGCACATGATGAATCATGGGCGTATATAACATTTCATAAACATATCAGCAGATCGCGACTATGTTGGTCTGAACGTGGTGTTCCGACAATTGCGTGCCGACAATGAGGCGTAATATAAACGTAATTGAGAAAATTGATTACCATGTGTTCCATTGTAGTGTTTAAAAGTAAATAGCAACTACATGTGACGCGTTGTGAATATAACGGGTAAAAAATTATATTCAGAATATTTTGAGTTTGTTCAAATCTTTCAAGAACCCAGTACTGGATATTTATCCCAGGAAACATTCTTAATCAAGATATAATATAGATGTCTCGTAGAGACGAAAAAAAAAAATTTTTTTTTGGGGAAACTAGGTATGGACGTCTTTGATTGTTCATAGGGTTTACGACCTATCGTACGGCTGGATTAAGTGATCACTTTACACAATGTAACGTTCGTCATTTCCACCCATGATAGAATACCACAACTTTCAAATTTTTTGAAGTGAATATATGTTTAAGTTTCAATCCGTTTCATATGTGTGTTGTAATTTATCATTTAGTGAGACCAGCGTCCAAAGCATTTGATTCCCTTAATTAAATACAGATGTGACTAATGAGGTACCTATCTATTTTTTATTGGAATTTTTAAAAATATATGTTTCTGTGATGACATAAGTCACTGTAATGATTGTTCTACTTTTTGCAAAAAAATAAGTCAGAAATATCGAAAAAAATACAAACTTTGATTTTGCACAACTGTTGATATAGGTTGTGGTTGCTGGAACATTTTAGACTCATAACATAGGCAGGAATCTATCGGCCAAGTTTCTGCTGTAGCTCTGGTACATCCTGTATATTCTATATCAGTTTCTTTCGTATAGTTGAGTGGACTATGCTAGAGACATCTATAGCCCTTCCCACGACATAGCATACATAGATTTTGCAGCTTTTAATGATACCTCTATATTTTGAAATTGGAATATTAAACAAAATTCGTTTTAATGTAAGCCTATATGATATTCTTCCGAATTATTTAACATATACACTAGAATTTCTAAATGAAATCCTGAAAATCATTTTTTTCAACTTTTTAATTCCTTTCATGGACCAGTGTATATTTTTGAAAATGAATTAGTCTTTTTCGGTATGATTTCTTAGAATGTGATACGACAATGAAGTACACTCGTACGGTGTTACCAGAGGGACAGAGAACTGGGAAGGAATTATTTTGTATATTATAAATGGGTGTATTGAATCCAAAACTGAATGAACATCCTACAAATCTTTGTTCAGAGATTCTATATAAATTTTTAAACTATCTGTTAAGCAGATCATGTACATAGTTGCAATAATAATGTATCAATAATTTTCCCATCAATAATTTATGGCTAAACGAACACAGATTTCTTGTACAATTGATCAAAGCACTCAATGTGAATTTCCGTAGTTCCACTGAATTATTTTCGGTGAATCGAAGAATTTCAGAGGGGGAAGAGTTGTGCTAGCATGATGACGTCATACCCCTCGAATTACGTCACGGGAAGAAACACACAACATACGTAGAAGAGTGGGAGTGCATGAACCGCATACAACAAATATGGTACACACGGGTTTTTGGTTGCTTGTGACGTAAGCAGTGAGCTCCCGTAGGTAGAGGGCTTGTAATGATTTTTGGTAAAAAAAATTGCATTGAACAAGGCTTGTTGCTCGTGAAACACGAATCATATTTCTAAGCCTTTACCAATTCACAAAATAATGTTTTAAGAGATTAAATTTTCTGTGTAATTTTTCTTGTACATATACTTTTTTAAAGTGAGTATATTGTACCACACACAACTATATGTACAACTTATTTGAAAAAAGTAATGTTTAAAAAAGAAAATTACCAGTCTTAACATTTCATAAACTTGTCAAGTTTAGTTCGAAAAGTTATGATTTTTAGATTTGGGAAATTTTTATTTTGTTCAAGCTGGAGTGAAATGCTAGAATCAAGATTGAATTGCGCACTGTCAGAATCCCTTGTAATGTGTCACTTTGAAACTACACTATGGAATGCCCCACAGTACTCTGGAATTATCTACAATATTCAGGAGACCTCTGAAATAGTCTGGCAGCGATGGGAAATTTCTCGCAAACACAAGTATTTATTTATTATTTTATTTATTTATTTAATATATGGTACAAATACAATTCTTATATATTTACATATCAAATTCACATTTGTTTTTAATACTTTGTAGTCATGTAGACCTCATCAGTGAAGAGAAGCTTTGAGTCTGATGAGGGAGCGAGTCATTTAATAATACGGTAATAAAGATAATTTTATAATGAAGTATTTTGAAAAAAGCTATAGGTTTAAATGATTTATGAATTTAAGTTTGATTTTAGGAAGATTTTAATTTTTTTGATTTGCTCTGAGAGGTTACTGATGCAGCGTATCTCGATAGGTAAATTATTGTAGTATTTAATGGTTTTCTAAATATAGTGGTTCTGCATTTGCGTTGTTTTAAATTTAAGCCTTATAAATTGGTTTCCATTTCTCATAAGCTTGAAATATTCCTGGTTTCCTGTAAAGTTTTTTTGCTTGCCTATTTTCAATATGTAAACTTGCTTGAAAATATCATCCACGTTTGGTACTGGAAACAATTTAAAAAGATCTTTTGTTAAAAAGGTAGATTTTTTTTTCAGTATTAATTTAATGATGATCCTTTGTGATATTTTTACTCAGTTTAGATTTTTACAACCGCCCCATCCGATAACACCGTATATGAGTGGAGAATGAACAATGGCGTAATAAAAATTTTTAATCATTGCACTTAAAATATTCCTTAGTCTAACGAATATGTAGATACATTTCCTTATCCTTTTTACCAGTTCTATGATGTGTTTATTTTATTTTATTTTATTTTCATTTATTGGTTTTCTTACAGCCATATAATTAATCAATCTTGAAAAAAAACAATAATTGATGTACAGAGTTTTGGGCCAATTACAAGAAAACACATATATACAATCGATAAAAAATAAGAAAAAAACATGTCCAATAGTGAGTTTGTGTGAGTGTGTGTATTTGTGTGTTTATTTATTTATTTATTTATTTTGTTTTGGGAAAAGTTAACAGCAAAACAATCTTAAAAATTTTCCACTGAATTTAAAAATTTACTTTAACATACATTAATAGCGAATGGAGAGGGTGGAGGGGAATGTGGGACGGGAGTAGAAGGGAAGATATAATGTACAAATTAGTTTGGGTGCGGTAGTGTAGATATTGTTTGTTTTATGTTTCTTATTGTTGCGTTGAAAATGTCAATGTGGTGATAGTTTGTGTTAAATGAATTTGTGGATCTGTACATAAAGGAGTTTTGTTTTGAGTTGGTCTTACAAAAGGGGAGATGAAAAGTAGGTGAATGTCTGTTATTGCGAGTTGGGATGTGGTAAGATATTCGTTGAAGAAGTTCCGGACTATCAACTAGATTGTGTGTTATTTTGAATAGCATCACCGCGTCAGCTATGTTTCTTCGACGAGTTAGGGTCTGCATGTTAAAAAACTTCGCAGAGTCTTCATTGCTTATATGAGATCTAAATGAACGGAGGTCTAGGTATCTTAGGAATCTGTTTTGGACGCTTTCAATTCTATTTTCGTGTACTGCATAACCTGGATTCCACACCTGAGATGCATATTCTAAAATACTACGAACGTATGAGAAATAAAGTGTCTTGAGGGTACTGATATTTTTGAAATGTTTACATGTGCGTATGACAAAACCAAGCATAGATGATGCGTTGGTGACTATATAATCGATATGTTTGTTGAAATTTAATTTACTGTCAAGTATCACCCCAAGGTCTTTGCTTTCGGATTTGGTAGATAATGTTATATTATTAATTGAATATTCATTAGAGAATACCTTTTTATTTCTTGTAAAGCGTACAACGAAGCATTTAGAAACATTTATTTCCAGGCTGTGGGCATTGCAATACGTGTTCAGACGATGTAGGTCATCTTGCAGCCTTCGACAATCTTCTAGTGAGTTTATGGGAGAAAAAATTTTCATATCATCTGCATATAGGATAGTTTTTGAGTTTAGAAAGCAATCACCTATATCATTGATATAAATGTTAAATAGCAATGGTCCCAGCAGACTGCCTTGAGGTACTCCAGATGTTACAACAACAGTGTTAGATTTAAACCCTGCAACCACTACAATTTGACTACGGTTGGAGATATAAGAAGTAAGCCAACGATAAAGATTGCCGTGAATACCTATCTTTAAAAGCTTGTTTGACAGTGTTGAGTGATCAACCCTATCGAACGCTTTACTGTAGTCGGTTTAGATAGTGTCCACTTGTATTCTGTTATCTAAGTTATCTTGGAGGTATTCTACGAAAGTCAAAAGATTTGTGGTTGTAGATTTACCACTAATGAAACCGTGTTGATTAATATTCAAGGTAGGCTTAAGAGCTGGATACAGTTGGTCATAGATTATTTTTTCAAAAATTTTGTTAAATATACAAAGTTTGGAGATAGGCCTATAGTTTTTTACATCATTTTTTTTATCATTCTTGAAGATAGGAGATACATATGCAGATTTCCAAATAAGAGGGACAGTGCATTTTGTTAGAGAACGATTTTAAATTAAAGAGAGGGGTAAGGCTAGATTGTGTGCACATCGTTTAATAAAGATTGAGGGTATTTCGTCCGGGCCGGCACCTTTGTGAATGTCAATTTTTTTAAGATACTTTAGTACAATTTCCTCTGTCACTTCAATACTGCATATATTAGTTATGTGGTTTTCGTGGTTAATTATGGGCGTAATGGTAAGTCTATCATTCGGTGTACTAAAAACTGAGCTAAAATATTCCGAGAATAAGTTTGCTATATCCGTGCTATTATTAGCCTTCCTATCTCCTAAGAACATGCAATTTGGGACACCTTGAGATTTATTACCCTTTTTGACATAGCTCCAGAAGTTTTTTGTGTTTAAGTCGATATTAGTTTCAATGTTGTTTAAGTAACGTGATTTGGATTCGCGACATAAATCTTTGTGCCGTTTGCGTAGGAGAGAGAATGTATCATAGTCGGCTTGGTTTTTGAATCTCTTATATTTACAAAAATATTTAAATTTTTCTTTGGTAATCTTGATAAGGGAGGCGTTATACCATGGGGGATATTTCGTATTCCAATTAAATTTATGAAGAACATAAAGATTAATGAGACTTTTTAAGAAGTTATACAAGTTATCAAGAGCAATTTCTATTTGATGACTAGAGAAAATAGATTCCCAATTAGCTTGTTTAAGAGCGTAGTTGATAGAATCGTAATCTCCACGATTAAAAAGAAGAACTTTCCTTTATGTATTTATCAGTACAGGGTTTTCCTGGAATGGAACATTAATGGATATGGCTTTATGATGTGTATCTTCCGGAACCAGCGGGTCATCATTACCTACGACTGATGTTATTGATTATTCCACTTGAGGTGTTGATCAATGATCACACCAAGGTATTTTTTGTTTGTTTGGAGGCGGAGTTGATTAATGTACAATTATAAGATATTTGGTAGTTTACAGTTCGTATTACACTTTTGTTCAAGGATTATAATTTCGTTGCTATGGATCCTTCGATAGTGTTGTGACATATTACAAGAAATTCGTCATAACAGTATGCGATTCCTTTGGCTTGTCAATCCGTGACATTAATTTTGTGGTGATTCCGACATTAGTTTTTTTGCAGGTCCATTTGCGGTGAGATCGAATTTCTGTCCAAGCTTTTTATTAACATAAAGGTGAAGATAAATTTACTTTAAAAGTGTATCGAGTAAGTAAGAAAATATGTAAAGAGTAGTATCCCACGGCCTGAATTTTTTTCTAATATAATAGGAAGGTAATCAAATCTCTTTCATCTCCTTTTTCCGGTGACGTAAACACAGGGGCTGATATACGTTATATTAAATCGGTGTAGCCTAAGTTGTCATGTCTTAAAGCTTCGCTACTCTTTATTCTCCCTTGATCTCTCCTTTACGCTTACAAAATTGGGGATGGGATTATTTTACGATAATGTACAAAGGGCGTAAACCTCTGAGTCTTCTTGACTTTAGAAAACGTCCATTGCTCGTATCTACGGAGGAAATATTTACGAGATTTTCGATCGAGAGAGAGAGAGACTTTCTGAGTTACAGATTTTGCTCTCACGAGATTCTAAGAAGATAACTCTCGGTGTTCGCAGCATATTTTTGTACGTTAAAATTTATATATTAATTATTAATGTTCAGTTTTCTATAAATTTAAAGGTTATGTTTCTTATAAAATCTTGAATTCAGTAAATTATAAAATAGTAATCTTAGATGACTGCATTAATTTTTTTTGGATATTGTTGCCTTTGCTTTAATACCCCACAAGTACCATACAATTAAAAGTAATGTTCAAAAGTGCACATTGAGACTAGCCGTCAAGAAAAAGGAGTTTCACCTTTTGGCTTTTTCTACTAATCTTAATCTGATCTGAGAGCTCGTCTCAAGATCAAAATCTCAATATGTATAAACAGTACTGAGATTTATTTAAACTAAAAATTTATATAAACTCTCATTATATCTCATTTCGTGGACATTGTTCATTTTTCTTATAATATTAATTTAAAAAACATATTTGAAACAAATTCCAAAAAAAGAGTAACCCATAAAAACCAAGTTTTTATTATACTCCCTTTCTTTGTAAAATATAACAACAATTAAAGACGAATTAAAACATATAACATAACACTAAATTTACAGTAATTTAATATATTTCTAAAATGTCAGATGTTTTGAGCATTGATAAGACACTCCATGCTTTGAAGATTAAATTCTAAAAACATTTGTCAGTCAATTTAGATTTTCAAAATTCGTAGTGAAGTACCTATTATGTATACCGATGGAGTAATTCAAATTTAGATAATATTCCGCGACTTTATCGGGCCGCCGTTGCTAATCAAACTTTTCTAATGATTCCAATTTGAAAAGAAAACAATAAAATTTCTAAAAATCCGAAATTATACTATAATTATTTTTTTTTTTAACGAAAATTTGATTGAAACTGAAAACTTGAATGTCGCCACGAGTTTACTTGCCAAGTTTCAGCTCGATTGGATCACGAGAAAAGTGTCAAAAATCGATCCAAAGTTTTTTTTGACTGCAAGCCGGCAAGCAAGCCAGCAGACGCCACGAGTTAATATAAAGGGAGTAAAAATAGCGCCAATAACTGAGTAAAGGAAATAAAAAAAATCATTTGTGAGTATTTTTGTATTTCAAAAAGATAAAATTGATATTATATATAATGATAATAAAATACATTTTCAATATAATCAAAAACACAGTAAAAGAGATGAAGATAAATGTACTGTTAAATATTTTATTATTGTAATGTAAGTAATTAACAATTCAATCAAATATGTTCCATCAAATACAAAATCTACTGTAGACATAAAATGACTTAATTAAAATAATTAACATAATAAATCTACCGAAAGCTGAAAAAATCTAAGGTACCAAAAAACATCGAAAATCGTATTTTACTGAACATATTTGATTACATTTGTGTAAAAACATTTAAAAATTAATTAATATTACGAAGATACGAAATGTAAAAGCTTTTTATTTACTCAGAAGTATAGAAAATATTTTACTTAACTGGTACAAACAATTTCTTGGATTAATTACACGTTTCATTCAAATGATTGATGAAGAGAGTTGATCAACTTCTACAAATAAAAGTCGTTGAAAAAATAACTCAATGTCATCCCAATTGATTTACTTTTCTCAGTTTATCCCGGAATATTTTCACGATAAAAAAAATATTGCGAAACTACATTTATTTTGACTTTCGCTAAATAGCGATTTATAATAATAGAGAGACTAAAAAATTCAGCCTTATTCAAAATATTCTCCATCAAGAATCTCAGCACTAAGAAAAATAGCATTTTTATTTTCCACACCCTTAGTATTTGAAAAATGCAATTTTTTTTAAAGGTGTGCGTACATTTTGCACTCGGGTACATGTTTTTTATATGAAAAAAAATACGAATATCTACGAAAGGCGTAATTCAGTTGATTTTTAGCTAGACAGTGTTAATTTTTTTGAATGAAGCTAAATTTTATACATCCTTTTACACAACATATAAATATATATTGTTTCCGATGTTAACAACACACTTTTATTTGGTATATTCACAATAATATGAATATCGGAACAATATAAAAAAAATATTATAAGAAATATAGATAATTAAACAAATTTAAAAGTTTTTATAAAAATTCATGTACACATCATAGGCTCTGATATTTTTCACAATATATCGACACGCATTTTCACAATTAATTTTATAACTATTTCACATTTTTAGCGATAGCTTAGATTTTAGAAAATTACAAACCTTCCGTTTAATGCATATTATTTATTCATTTTCTATAAGTAAACAAATAATGTTTTACAGAAACACGCTATAATATGATAGAGAAGTATAAAATGCTAAGTTTTAAGACATATTACACTTAGAATTATAACCTTAATACCTAATAATAAATGGGTGAAAATGTACATTGTAAAATTATATTTCATAATGTGACACTAGACTCTAACAATGTGCGATTTTTAATTGATGATTTTATACGGTTATCAAGCTTAAGAATTAACACGAGAAACACGTCTTTCCACTGAATTTTAAATCAATGATGAAAACATTTGATTTTCGATATGCCTTGTTTTTTGTCGGTGAAAAATTAAAGGTTATAATTTTTCACCGACAAAAAACTCTTTCTAATTTTTGCGTATTACAAAATATGAGTAATATGCATTCTCGTTTATTTTTCAAGAATTTTTTACTTTCTTCTACGATTGGTCGATATTAAGAACACGCTTTTCATTCTTAATTTCTATTTCGGCCGAAAAAACTAATAGACTAATAAAAATTATATTTGCTTTTTCAAATTTTGTACTTAAATGATGATTCTTACACTGTATTTTACAATAGGAAATTAGTTTACAATTATCCTTAAAATCACTTCTACATTTTTGGCTCAATTCTTCTCTATAACCCCAATACACATAAATAATAAAGTTAATTAATGATTTGTTGACAATATTAATTATTATGAAATAAAAGAAGGTGAGGTTATACATAAATACAAAGATTGACAAATAAAATCTTTTAAAATGTTTGAATAACCACATTAACCAATAATTATTATTTTTTTAGTGAAATCACATTATCATTTGTGAAGTCCCAATAATTGTGAATGTATATAGAAAGTAATGGAAAGTTCTGGATTCTCATCCCGGTGGCAACTACATATGTACATACATATATATTTATATAATTTCATTTAATAATCAAGTACTCAACCCATAAATAAATGCGATGATATTATATTATTCAGGAATTTTCATTTTATTTAAAAATAGCAAATGACATGTGTATGTAAGTGAATATTTAAGGATAAACGGAAATAAACTATTAAAATTACAATTAAATAAATAGGGGTAGCAGCGGGTAGATTTAAGTCGTTACAGCTTGTTCAATGAGGTCAAAACAAACAAAAATAAAGTAATAAAGTTTTTCATTATTCTAATGGAAAATGTTTTTGGGGTAATTTTTGTCAGAAATTAAATGTTCAACAGTTTTTAACAAATTTTGGCTATTTCTTTACGTAGATGGTTTTCATATCTCTACTTAACCTATTAACAGTTCAGACTTAATAACTATAAAAAAAAACGACGTAACTTCAATCTAAATTTCAATATTTTTTCTAGCTAAATAATAACCAAAAATATTGGTTTTATTTTTGAATAAATTTGGAATGGTTGAAATTTTTTGGATTTTTGTTTGTAAACCCGTAAAGTAATATGCTATGTAAGGATTTAAAATACACCCTCTCTCTGTAGTATAAAACCTGAAATATTCTCTCTACATGTACACCATTGTAGGTAAGAAGGTTAGGATATTATGACATTTGAGTTCGGGGGATTTTGGCAGATAACAGGAAATACAGGTAAAAAAACGAGTAAGTAAAACGTAAAAATAAAAAATACATTTAACGGGATAGTAATTAAAATACACTCATACTTATGATTGCCAGATGCTTAGAAACTATAAAACTCACGATATTTACGCTAAAGTAACAAATCTGAAGTTTGTATATTTTATTCAGGTCACTATTTAACAATATAACCAGACACCTTATATTTTAAGGTTTGACTCAGACATTTTTTGTACTTGTTATCTGACAAAATCCCCCGAATTCAATTGTCATAATATCCAAACCTTCTTCTTTACTATAGTGTACATCCACAGAAAATATTTCAGGTTTGTTACTATAACGTAAGTCTGGCGATCGCTGGCTCCTACTGTATTAGTCTCAGAGGTACAGCCATATAAGTTATGTAGGTACTTATTTATAGTTTTAATAGGCTAGAAAAAAAGTGTTATTAAATATAAAAAATAAAAAATCGGGAAATATTTTTTTACGAAATATTTGCTGTAAAAAATGTAGGTCCTCCTTTAAAAATAATCCTTTATTGTATATAAAATAATCTTATTAAAATAAAAAATAAGATTACAGAGATAACCTTTTTCGAAAAAGAAATAAATTTTCTTTGGTATGGAAATGGGAAAGATGAAGCAATGCCTGCAAAGGGAAAACGCGTACCTACATATTTATGGGCTCGTGTATCCCACATAATTTATATTTAGAAGTATAATTTATAAATACATGAATAATAATCATCCCTCGACAATGAAAGAGATTTTTTTTTTTGTAAAATGTAAATAATTTTTATTAAGATAAATTATAGATGTCTCACACAGACGAAGCTTTATATAGGAATATATGTAACATAAAATATAGAAGTCTCGTTTACCAGCTAAGAAATCTTTACACTGTTTCATGGAAATGACAAATTTCAACCATAGATGACAATAGAGTATTTTGTATTGAATAAAGGGGAAGTTAGGTACATTAATATTAAATAATATAATATACTCGTAAAACATTCCAAATTTGATGGATGTGGTGGTCAATCATGGGTAGAAGCGGGAATAGAATCGGAATCGAATGTTACATTCTGTTAAGTGATTACTCAAGCCAGCCAATGATGGGCAGTAAGCCCAGTAATACACAAAGACTCCCATACCTACTTTCCCACATGAAATCGCTTCGTCTCTGTGAGACTTTCATGTTATATTCTTGAGAAATATATCAAGTACTTTACTTCCGCAGACTCAAAGAATAATCATAATCTGTCCATTAATTCATCTTTGACGACAACATTTTAACAGTTCTAAAAATATTTCAAATTCGGGATTCAACATAGCACTGTTAATATCTATTGATGGTCAGCTTAACTAATTTGTAAATGGATACAATGCCAAACATTCTTCTTCTTCTTCTTCTGCTTCATCTAGGACTGCGTTCTGTCTTCGCTCGGAGCCTGTTCCTGGGATACAGATATCCAGCTATCTCGCCATCTTTTACGCGGTCTTCCTGGGAGTCTGGTACCAGACAGAAGCTTGTTCGCTACTGTGCTCACTACTCTCTCAGAACTAACTCTCTCCACATGATCTCTCCAGTAACGTCTTCTAGATCTTCCCCATCGGACAATATTATCGACGTCACAAGTCCTTCGTATTTCGGAATTCCTCACTCGGTCTCGGTTTGTCAGTTCTGCAATGGGTCGGAGAGTCTTCATCTCAGTTGTTCTTAGGAGATTTTTAGTTCTGGTAGTGTCAGCCCTTGTCTCGATACCGTACGTCATGATTGGGCGGACACAGGTCTTATATATCTTCACTTTGCTCTCTTTGGGCATATGTTCGTTTCTCCAGACAGCATTTCTCAAGCATCCAGAAATAGTTGCGGCTTTGTTTGCTCTCTCTCTTACTTCTTTGTAGAGGTCGTTACTGCTGGATATCTCGAAACCCAAGCACTTGAAGCTCATTACTTGCTCTATTATTTTATCGTCAGTTGCAAGCTCGCATCGTACTGGCTGTTTCGATGTCACCATGCTCTTAGTCTTATCTACGGAGATTTTCATTTTGAATATTTTGAGGATATATGGAATGCACAAGTTTTTGAAGATCGTCTTCGGAGTTGGCCAAACATCGATCTGAGTATTTTTTTCCAACTGTGGAGGTTAATCCATTAAATTCAATTTAATAAATTATCTTATTTCTAATGACGCTTTAACCGTTTCTTTTAAAGTCATTGCGACTCAGCGGATATGTAATATATTCAAAATCTGTGCCATCAGTTACAGGGAGTTTCTGGAGTTTAGTTGAGAAAACTCGCAATGGGAGGTCCGAAGATAAATCTTTGGAATCCATTAAACAGCGGGAATGCGAATGAACGTATATTACAGAGTAACCAGGGTTGGCAAGAGGGTTGGTGGGGACGGCAAAAGGGTTCCAGAACTCGTGTTACGGTGAAGGGTAGCGGGATTAGCTAATAGTTCAATCCCCACACCAGCCGATTGCTTAAGGACCCGAGAGTCCAGAGTTGATTTAAGACGGGCCCTCCTGACGACAGGATATAAAACATAGTAATTTGTGTAGATAAGTTGCTCGGGTGTAGACCAGTAGGGATGAAGATGGATTAATTTACATCACCGAACTTTTCAACAAAGTGAAGATATCGTTAATTTGTACGGTTAACAAATAATTTTTCAGAATGTTCTTAGGTTTTCACGGCCACTCAGAATCTTCAAGTTTGTGTTTACTGGGGTATTATGCCATGTTGTTACGACCTTTCGGGCCGATGTTTCGGATCCCATTGCAGGGTCCATCATCAGGGCTGATGTGCCACATCAGTAATTATGTTCTTAGAACATACATATAAAGATATTGTTAAAAAATATTACATTGAACACGTTGAAATTTTTGACATATCAATAGTGATGAAATACACTGAAATGCTACAGTAAACAAATAACAGCTGATTTCTTTTGTAAGAACTTGGCAGCTTTTACCTACATTATTAACCATTGTAAATAACACGAGTATATCACGCACTGTAGTATATTATTCACAATGTCTTAGCATTGTAATCAGTGCAAAATACAAGTAGGGAGTTGATGAAATATTAAAACCTTCAATGTGTAAAAAAACTGTTTCATTATCAACTTGATGACATTTCCTGGTCTAATTTTTAAAGAAAATGCTTCAGAAATAAAGCTGTTTGCTTTGTTTCTGAAGCATTTTCTTTAAAAATTAGACCAGCTGAATGCTTCAAAATGCTCATAATAAAAATGACTATAGCAAAAGTAACAAACCCGCCGAAAACATAATTATCCGAAAAACGTAATGTACTAGCTACTCATATACCTGAAATTGCACTGCCAGAGCAAAAAATGTTCTTACACGGAATCTATTTTTTGAAGTGATAAATCTACTCTTCAATTTAGTAACAATTAATAACACGTTTCCTTTGCGCAATAAATACACGCACTCAAAAATGGTGATGAATTAATTAACTGAGAATAATTTTAAGATTATGAGATGGAATACTATGTGACCATGGAGACTAATTATTTTTACACAGCATGATGAGTCTCTGAGAGCGAAAATAGTACAATTTCTAGAGTTAAATATTTGTATGCAAATACGCATTTTAAAGATTTTAGGTTTATATGATGGATGTTCGACATATATACCTATATGTCGAACGTCTATATGTCGAAAATATCCGTTGTGAAATCGAAATATGCACGTGTTAGAAAATATTGACGCGGTATCATAAATCGAGAAATTTCATCAAGATTTCCCACATTGACATTTTAGATTTAAAATGAAAATACAGGTAGGAATGCATAAGGATACAATTTGAAAATTTTGATAATATTCTTAATATGCGACGAAAAATAATTTGTTGTACTATTTGGATATTCAAGGTTAGAAATGACAGAGATGTTCCTCGTTTCAAGCCTTTGTTCGTACTTCAAGTGCCATCTAGAGGGGTAGATACGAACGTATTCAATTTCCAAGTTTTCCAGGACCTCCTCTGCAGGCAAGTTTACCTTGAATATTGAGATGCTGGGTCTGAACTTTATATATTTCTTACGATTCTCATAGTAAAAATAACGTCATTTCCGGTATTTTATTAATTTAGGATTTCTTTTTCCTTTCGTATTCGAAACAACACAATGTTATTTTAATTCCAGTTTACTGTAAGTAGTCGCCGATACATTCATATATCACATGCTTCAAGTCACTTAAGCATTATTTCATTGGGATTCCATTTAAATTAAGAATCTACATCACGTGAAAATATAACATAACTAGCTGTAACCCGTCAAAAATGACGGTACGTTTACATGTCGGTTAAAAAGTATTAATTTATTTATTTTATTAAAATTTCCGGAAAAAATTTCGAAAAAAATTTTAGGAAAAAAAAATTTTGTTCTGGAAAAAAAAAATTGAAAAAAAATTTTTGGGAAAAACAATTCGAAAAAGTCAATTTACTATAGAGAAGTTACGAACGTTACACGAAGATACGGGGACAGACAACGAAATTATTATTGGGATAATTTGTAACGTCTATTATCACCGTTATCGAATTTTATACACAGATATATGAGCTGTTGGATTTATTAATATTTTTTTTTTACTTTTCTTGGTGGGAAACCTACATACCTTTTTTTGTTAGCGTTTTACGTTTTATCGATGTTTCCAAAGTTAAGAGATAAACATGACAGATAGATCCGTCAGCATAAATGTTTATTTATTATTGACAAGGCGTAAATTTGGCGAACAAGTAAACATTGCTTCGTTCTGAGTAGATTCTCTTCACACTTACCCCGTCAACATTACATTCGTGGTCGAGAAGAACGAAAATGTAAATATTGGCGTTAAAAAATATAAAATTCTTCTTAGCATTTAATTATGGCAATAAGAAAGGTAAGAAATGGCTACAAAAAGCAAACAACAGAGAAGGATGAAAGAGTAAGGAAGAGACCTATAGATATATCCAACTTTGTGAGATTAAGGCTAAAAAAGAAGATTAAATAATTTATTTTCTATCTATACTAATATGTAAAGAGGTAAACTATTCATCCGATTTCAAAAATTCAGATTGGCCTGTCTGGGTGGACATAGGCTTTATAATATCCCGTTAAAATAAAAGGGTTTTTCGTGGTGACCTATTTTGCAACTAAAGTCGATAAAAAAATGGTCGAGCGATGCGTATTTTACGAACGCCGCCTTAACAGTAAGATATATTTGAATGCTTTCTATAAAGAAGTTATAGAACTCAAAAAGTTCGTGACATATATCTATATATATGACTAAAGATACTAAAAATCTACGCGTGCGAAGAAGCCGCACGGGTAAGCCAGTAAATGAATTTTGAAAATGAACTTTTGTTTTCACCGCTTATATATTGAAAATATCAACATGTTTCAGGGTCAATATCAATGGTCGAAGCGATATTTATATCATTATGCAAACCAGTCATTGCAATATGGAGTTTTGTCTAAAATACAAGTTTTGATGTTATTTTAAAAGTTGTTCAAAATCAGCTTGTTTCACACATATCTACTTAATTCTTTATCTAAAGAGTTCAAATATTAAATGAAAGTCAATATTTACATCACTTTGATAGAAATATTGATATTTGACAAATGTCTTGACATTTTTCTATTTTTGAGTACTGGGGTATCAACCACCAAATAAGATTTTTTTATTTTCAAAATAGATCAGATAAAATTTTACAATCAACGATAACTGCATCAATAGTACCATTTATTATATTTCCTATAATAACACCCTCTTTTCGATATCTCCCTAGAATACACCCTTTCCAAATATTCATAAATAGTAAATTTTATTGCATAAAATTTAAATTAAATGAATTGTTATAGTTTCGAACGTACGCGACTGATGGGTATCGAAAAGTATAAAAAATACTCAGTGGATACAAAAATTAATTTTAAAATGATTGCCCAATTATACATAGGAAAGACTTCTAATACTGTCTAAAAAAATGTAAACTCGACGGATATTTTATAGTGGCAGCATTAAGTAGCACCTGATATTAAAAAGTGCAATGTGTTGAACGAGTTGAAACGGTGAGTCGAAAATGTATTGGAATTTCCAAATATCTTAGAGATCACAAAATTAGCCAAGGAAGCTTTTTAATGGACGAGGTAAATAGTCAGTGCAGAAATACTCGTAGTTTGATCATGAATTTGAGAAAAACATGTTTATACGTTACGGGCAAAACTTAGAGGTTGAGAATTGTAGGAATAACTGGGCATTTTATAGAATTGAAAAAACTGCTTGTGGTAAGTTTAAAAATATTTAAAAAGTAAAAAGTTTAAAAATATAGGATTCTTCAGCATGTAGATTATCTTTGAATTTAAGTCATCATTTATTGGCACACACGATCACTAGTTAGTTTAATCGTTACCGTTTAAATTAGTTTTATCAAAGAACTTACAGATAGTAAAAGTAAACATTTTGATTGAAAGGTTGTTTAATTGGTGAAAAACGTAAAATTGCATTTTTTTCTTAATTTTTACTTTTACTACAGATCAAACATCAACAAACCCAAAGGGCATCAACCAGCCCTTAAGCTCCCGAATTAGTATTAGAAAAGCGGGTGGCCAGCAATCCGAATCTACAAAATAAGTAACACTGTATGTGTTAACTTAAATTGGAATGTAATTAACAAACTTTGTACAAACCACACAGAATTTTAAACGTTCACCGGTTTCGATACTGATCTTTATCTTCACCAGGACGGACACACAATAACTTCCGTAAATTAAATGTGAAAGAGATAAAAAGTTAGAGGGGGGTTGCCTCATTTATGGTGGAGGAAAGGGGTGGAGTTTGGCCCACCTGTATATGTTCCAAAATATAATACAAGCGCCACTAGAATATAACATTGTATTGTTATCTCTAGAAGTATGTACTAGGGAATTTGACACATTGGTTTTAAAGAGAAAATTATTGTTAGAGTTTTGATAACCAAAATTTGATTTTGACCAAAATATCAGATGACGTTACTTCAAATCATGAAATATCCCACATTGTAATAATAATAGCATTGAGACAAAAAATACTATTAAACATAATTTGTTCTTTGTCGAGAGATTGAAAAAATCTCTTTTGGTAATGGAGTGGAATGAAAAAACATAATTTCTTCTCTATCGAGAAATTGAAAAATCTATGTATTCTGGTAATGGAATGCGAAGAAGTCTTTTTAAAGGTATACAGTAAGATTTTTTTAATTATACAATATAACGTGTTCATACATATTATGTTCACAACATAGATAAAATTTCACCTGGGTGACTTTGTTTGGACAGGGCAGTGGATTCCCTGAGACTAGGCAGAGGCAAAATATAAAATCAAAAATATAACATTAATAAATTTTATCATATTCATGCGAATAATTAATACATAACAACAAATTAGATGAACTAAATAATAAACAGAAAAAATAGCTTTCGATTTAGATGCCACAGGGATTCAAAAATGAATGAAAATGAGTTATCAATACCACTGTTGTATGTTACCATATATGTTATACCATAATAAATCTATTATTTCCAATATATAAAATTGTAATTTCACAGTAAACATGTGATTTAATTATAAATATAATCAAAATATTTTTTATTTGTTGAAATAAGTATAAGGAATGAATGCAATCGAGATGAATGATATGATTTATAATTTTAAACCAATATAATATATATATATATATATAATAGATATATATAATATTATAGATATAATATATATTATATATATATATATATAGCCTTATTGGTGGGAGACTTTCATGTCACCCGCGAACAAGTACGGCTAGTCCGTAACTTTTGAGGCCTTTTTAGCCTTGACAATGGCACGTGATACCGTGTCGAAACGTCGGCCTTGGTCTTCTCACGGAGACCATTTACAGAAAACGCGAGGGAGTCCAGAAGTTCCTTTTGTTACATATATATACATATATATATATATATATATACATATTTAAACTAATGTATAAGGAATGATTTAATCAAGATGGATGATATGATTTATAACATTAAAAAAAGCTTGGTATGACCCTTTTTACATGTATGTAATTCACTATGGACCACCAATTTGTTTTTCAACTTGCATTGCATTTTATTAGATTAACTTTGAAAAATAACATTATATAGGTAGCTATTGACAAAAATAATATTATTATTCTACATTTTATTTTGGTTGGGGTGGATGTGCATAAATATAACATAGAAAATTAAGATCATATAATATGTACAAACTATAGAAAGATTCAGTCCAAAGTGTGAGAAGCATAAAAATCTTGTAAATAAATTTCAAAATCTGCAAATGTGCTCTCTACCGAGATTTTCTCCATACATTCGTGGATACACAGATGGGTTAATAAATAATTTATTTAAATAATTAATAAAAATCTACTTTGTTTTCACCACTTATACAGGGTTTTCTGGAAAACATTAACAATCTTGCAGGACTATATTTCTGCCTTGATTATGAGTCGAAAATGTTCAAGAATATCAATAGTTATGGAGTTATGCAATATCAAAATCTGCATTTTTATCAATATTTGTGACTTATTTTTTTGTAAAACGTTGAACTATCATTAGAGCTACTTATATCAAATAATAAAAATTCATCAAAAAGATAAAAACCCCGCAGAAATTCCAACTGGAATTTTTTCCAATGGCAGTCGTAAGGTTTCTATTATTTTATTTGACTTGTAATAAAGGGAATGAATTTTTCATATTCTTTATAAGTTACCGTAATGATAGTCCAACGTTTTACAAAAAAGTCAGAAATATTGAAAAAAATGCAAACTTAGATGTCGCGTATCTCCATTGTGTTCATGGTTGCTTGAACATTGTCGACTCATAATGAAAATAGGAATATAGTCCTATGAGGTTATTTATGTTTTCAAAATAACACTGTATATTGAAAATATCACCATATTTCGGGGCCAATGGTCCTTTTGTCGGGATACAATGTATACTAACAAATTAATAATCAAAAATCGTAGATATACAATAAAAATATCAAAAAATAAAGTATGGAAAATGATTAATAATTAAGTAGTAACATGAAAACAAATTTAAAACTATTTGTCAAAATATATATATATAACCATTGGCCCTTGAATATGTTTTCAATATACAAGCGGTGAAAACAAATTAATTTATTAATTATGTACTATAAAATCATTTTGCTATTTTTGAAAAAATAATTTATTATTGCAGCCGAAGAGAGACAGCTGGGAATCGGTGAATTGAATGGGATGTGTTTTTGTTGTATATTTTGACCACGCACTATTTTCTGCAACTAATTAAATCGTAACAATAAAAAAACAAACAAAGTTATCGTGTATCAAAATATCCAGTAGGCGTCAAATAAAATTATATCGAAGCCTTAAGTCAAATTTTAAGATTAGTGATTAATAATAAGATTTTCTTGTCAAGTGCAAGTCTAGCGAAAGCTAAATGACATAACTATGATTGATTGATAAAGGTCATAGATATTTAAAAAAGATTTTAAGGCATTAGAAGCGTCGGAAGTAATGGCGATAGCTGTTATCTTAATATTCCGTTTCTCACTCCGTGTTCGTCGCATATATTATATTATACTATACGTATATATGAATTTGTAAAATGCTACAGCTAATTTTGTAATTATCTAGACATTCTTACAGTCATATCCCAAAGAGTACAGAAATATAAATGTACAGAGCCGTACAACGTATAAAATTTAGAAGATTAGCTTACGAAAAGACATCAAAACTTTTCACACAACCTAGACATCTACAAAACGATAAACAACGTTAAATAAAATTGTATAATATAATTAATTTCACTTTTTACCTATCTAATGAGATTTTTTAATATTTTGAGTACAAAAAGCCAAAAGTACACGTTGTTTGAAAACACACTTGGAGCAATTTTCAGCAATCACAAAACAGCCATTAAACACGTACAAAGTAAAGCTCGCGCAAAATGCTAACACACAGATTTTGCTTCGAGTTTCTCAAATCAATGCAGTAATACAGACAACAGCTTTTGGGTGACGAGGGTTGTGCGTGAAGGCCCAATGCCATAAGGGTGCAATAATTTGAAACCACATAATATGTATTTTATAAAAATTGGTTAAATTTCGATTTCACCTCGCTCAGTATCCCCGACAGTACAATATATGTATGCATTCCGTCCGGTTCAGCCCAGCGAATTTCCTACATAAGCCCTCTTTATGTTCTCCAAACTCTCTGATAAATTTCGTGTCATCATCGATCCTCGCGATAATTTAAATATTGGACATGACCATGTGTCTGCCATTGCCCAGAAGCTCCCTAGTGTCCGAAGGGCTGGTAGGGCCGGTGCTCATGTTGGTCGAGTAGCTGGAGTAAGTGTCCTTGTTGAAGTACTCCATGCGTCTCGCCTCCTCGTCTCCTTTCTCCGAAATGGAGTAGTCGTCCTCGACGATCGGGTCCAGGTGATGGTCTCGGTTGGCGTCGCCGTTGACGGCCACCGGATTGAGGAAGCCGTGGTGGGTGGGCGCGATAATGACATCCGGAGACCTGGGGGACTTGGGCAACGCGGCCTCGTCTCCCGGCGAGCTGACGTCCGCGAAGCCGCGCTCCTCGCCGTCCTTGAGGATGCGCCGCTCCCTGCGGTGGTGCTTCGTCAGCATCCCGCCGGTCTCCACGTCCCGCTCCAGGCGGTTTCCGGAGCGCGAGCGTGTCAGCTGTCCCTGAACGTACTTTTCCAAGTCTTCTTCTTCTTTCCTGGATACGTATCTGTTCAGGAGAACGAGGAAAACTCCGAGGCCCACGGCGAAGAGGCCGGTGCAGATGAGCTCATTCCACCAGCCGATGCTGGCGAAGGCGCTCCAGGAAGTGACGTCGTCCGGCAGCATGCCGGAGCCGATGAGGAAGAGGCCGAGCACGATGAAGACCACCCCGACGTGCAGCATGCCGAGGGTGGTGACGACCTTGGTGTCCAGCATGCCGTCCCCGGGACGCCGCCGGCGGAAGTGGTTGTGGGAGCCGACCCGGTCCAGCGAGCCGTGAGAGGCGTGCGGGGAGGTGAGGCCGGACTCGGAGCTCTGCTGGGAGTAGCGGCGCTCCTTGGCGCGCTTCTGCTCCTCGCGGCGCTTCCTCTGCCGGCGGATGGCCAGCGCGGACTGCAGCCCCACGGCGTGCATCCTCCTGCAACACGCCACACACCATCAGTCAGCTACCCACTCCGGCTTGCCGCCGCTCTCTACAACCATTCTCTACTAGCCCGTTCCTCTTTCAAAAGGTACTATCTCGGGCTCGGGGGACTCTTTGGAGGGAGCTAAATGGACTCAATTCCATACTTTCAATTGCTTCGTGCACATCACGACTCGTGAAACATTCTTTCAAACGGGGACGTAGCTTTGCCTTCACCGTCATCGATATACGTATTTCAGTTACTCTTCAATGATTTTACGGACATGACGTCGCGCGAGCGTCCGAGTTCCTCCCCTTCCCACGACATTAGGGCATTTCCTGTTCATTTCGTTTCTAGCGTTCGCCGTTCGGAGCTAACAGGCAGACGTTCGGGCGGGAGCCGAGCTTCTGTTTAATACCGCGGTGCGCAGTTCCGAGAAACGGGAATCGTTCTCGAAAGCGAAATTGAATCGTTGAAAATGGATCGGTTCTCCGGGCGCGACGCAAATCAGAGGCGACTTTATTGTTTTCCCCGGAAGGCGGCTCCCCGAGGAAAACGAAACGGATCGATTAGTTTCAGCGTGTGTTTAAGCCAAACGGTACAGATATATTTAAAGCTTTATGGTAAATATATTAGTGAGATCCATCATCGTAATACGCGATGCCAAAATACAATATTTTAGTATCGATTAAAACGCGAATGATGTGTTTGGTGTTTTAAGATATTCAAAATATTTCAATTAATATGCGAAACACAAATGTTATTCATGTTTAAATATTAATAATTTGAATATTTCGGCGTTAACTTTGTGGAAATCCATTATGAACAAATTATGAAATAAAATAATGAACTTTGTTTTTTCCACTTGTATTTGAGCACTTGTTTCCCTACATGTTTCGGAAACGTCCGTTTCCTTCATCAGGTGAATTAAGACTGAGGTATGTGGGAGTGGTTGTCTGGTGTGTGCATTGTAGAACATTGTAAGAAGGGGTGATGTGAAGGGATGTTCCCGATCTCCCACCACCTAGATACCCCCTCCACTTCTAACGAATCCACAACCCACACACCAGACAACCACTCCCACATACCTCAGTCTTAATTCACCTGATGAAGGAAACGGACGTTTCCGAAACATGTAGTGAAACAAGTGCTCAAATATAAGTGGAAAAAAACAAGGTTCATTGTTTTATTTCATAATTATTAATAATTTGGGTATTTACAATTAATTTTTACGCGGTACCATAACAATTATTATTTCATTAAAAAAATGAATTCACCAACTGTTATTACAAGTTTAAACATATTTTGTTGATATTTTGCAACAAAACACAAATTTATTTCAAATCTCACGAATGAGGTAAGTTTGTTACTGTAGCTCTCTGTAATTAGGTTGATTTACATAACACCGGGAAAGCGGTGCAATAGATAGTCATCGGAGACGCGGAAATGTCATGTGGCGAGTAGGTAGGAACTAAAAGCAACGACAATAAAAGCTGTAAAGATAGGGTACTTGTATAAAGCGGGGAGGATAGTCGTATAAGAGCGCACAGACATATCAGTAAAAGTTTACAACATTCAGCACATTTCCACTCTAATAGCTAGCACACATTTAAAATACACATGTAATAGAGTACATCAACAAACAAAATAAAAAATGCTCAAATAAAAGAAACATCGACACATGGGTTCATAAAAATATGATGCAAAATGTCATATGCAATATTCCTGTATGCTTTTAGGCCGGCACCACACTACGCGGATCTTACGCCGCGTCTCTCGTTGCGGAACGCCGCTGCAACATTTCATTCCACACAATATGCGCTTATCGAACACACTGCGCGGTCGATCAATTTGCTTTGCCGATTTGACGCGACGGAAAAGACGCGGCGGGATTTTCGCGTAGTGTGGCGTCGGTCTTAGAATACCCGTTTCTATATAGATCGGTGGAACTGTGGCAAAGAGATATTAAATTTATCTGACCAATTCTAAAAAATACCAATATTGTTATTTGGTGATTACTACTCCAACTTTCAAAAATAATCAAAAATAGACGGGACGTCTTTATTTAAGTCCGTGTAATTACTCGATTAATTTATATTACGACTTTTGTAATTTTAAATGAGGTCTTTGAAATGTAGTTTGTGTAGTGGAATAAATGGTCTAATTAGTGTGATATGTTAAGTGATGGGTATGTGGAGAGTAAAGGATTCGTGAATACTTGTCATTAAAGACGAAAAAGTCGAAAAAGAAGTTGTATCCTGTCTACATATACGATGGCGAAATATCACTTTCAATACCCAACAGTTGTGCAGTAATGGCATATAAATTATTTTAAATTAAAAAGTAATATGTTCTTTAACTAAAGTTAAGCACATATTACAATACATATAGTACATGGATTGTAATTTCGGACCTCTGCGATGTCTGGTATTCATAAAAAATACCTGTTTATTTGATGTCGAAGTGATATTTCTATCATCGCGCTAACCAGTCATTTCATTTTGGAGTTGAATATTGTATAAAATAAATAAGAATATTATTTTAAACGTTATAAATAAGTTAGTTTCACACACATCTCCTAATTTATTTGTCCATGTGTTTAAATATTAAATTAAAGCCTATATTTTCGTCGCGATGATGGAAATATTGACATTTTACAGATGGCTTGTTTTGAGGTTGAGAAAACAATCAACAAATAACAATATTGTTATTTTCAGAATAGGTCGACATACTTCTTTTGTTTTTGTTGTTGTCGTGTTATTAAATTAAATTGTTGTCAAATTGAAGCTTACATGCACGAAAAAGTGTTTGCTGAAGAAAAAAATAAAGAAGTTGGAAAATATGTGCTACACCTATGTATTATTTACATACAATAATATCAATAGAATTACTTAAATGTCGTTATGGTGATGTTTTTAGTGACATTTACTTAAACATACATTTTGACATTAACGCTTTTTATATTTTATACTAGCTATGCCCGCGCGGCTTCGCACGCGTAGATTTATAGTAAGTTTTAGTCATATTATATTAATTTGTGTATTAACCTTGACATATAGATATATGTCGTCGCAATTTTTTATATAAAACTTTTTGAGTTCTATAAGTGTTTAAATATCTTTTACTGTTAAGGCAGCGTTCGTAAAAAATGCATCGCTCGACCATTGTTTCAAAAAACCCTTTTATTTTAATGGGATAATATATATGGGGTATAAAAGCAAAGGCAGCAATATCAAAAAAAAAATACTGATTTGTAATGACTGGTCAATTCGATATTTCGTAAGAAATAGCTATAAATTTATAAGAAACATGATTTTGGAAGGGATAGATAATAGACAGATACGTAAAATCTAGAATTCAGTATATCTTAAATTAGTAGTCTTCAGTGAATGCATTAAAAACATTTTTTTAATTTTTTGGGTAATGCTGTCTTTGCTTTTATACCCCACATATAGCGTATGTCACCCTGAAAGATCATTTTAAATATTGGTGAAAGAATTTTTGAAATCGGAAGAGTAGTTAACCTACCTCCTACATCCAAACTTACAAACTTTACCACTTCATATATTCGTATTGATTGATTAGTAATTATTATTTATTACTAAAAGTATTATAAAAAAATATTTATATTATAAACTAGCTGTAACTACTTATAATAAAAATTTATTAAATGTTATGTCCAGGCATACGGAAACGGTTCCGTGACGTCACGTTTAATCCTCATTGCAACCTCACAGTAATCTCTAATATAAAACAAGTAATAAAATAAATGAAGATTAGAATCGAAAATCTAAAATTGGTTTCCGAGAGCATTTCCAAACTTAATTAACCGCGGTTTACTCATCTATTAAAGTCATCGTGTTCGAATGATACGATAGGAGGAGGGGGTTACAGGTTTAAGGTTACAGGATTAAAGCGACTCGACAAAAATGTGATATGGACACTGTAGTGTTAATCGAAGGTAAACATACTTTTACGCATTTAATTTATTTATTTTGTTGAACATCCTGTAAAAATCTCATTTTATTTTTAAAACAATCTCCACAAAATTTCAAGTACGCCATATATTAACCATTATTTAGAGAATAATTCATGGCTTGGTAATCACTCAACAAGATAATATATTTATATATTCTCAACAATCAAAATATTGTATGATTAATGAATTTAAAATAAACAATATGTTATTAATTACTTAGTTACGATGTTGTTGAGAGCGAGCCCAGCCATTTCTGGACGCTCTAACTGTTTTGTTTAAGCGAAATGTTTGAATCCTTTGTAAATGTGATTATTTTTACTATATATTTTCTTTAAGAGAAATAAACATACAACACTGCATTCACCAATTTTTTAAAGAAATTTACATGAATAATATGCTCGTAGCATCGAGTAGCACAATGGAAATATGAAAACTGTGTCAAAAGAAATGTGTGCAGCGTTTTACATACTGAAGTATTAAATAATCGCACACAGTTACTCCATTCGGTGACGTCGGACTCCTCTTTTTTCACCACGAAATCACACGCCCGTTTAGTTTGTGACATTTGACCGAAAGAATTTTACCACAAACTGGCCAACGGCTTTCGGTATCAGAACTAGAATTTCGTTTAATTAAAATATATAAATATTAATTAAATTTTTCTCGTAGAATATAAGTAATTCGCAAATTAATTAAAACATTTAAAATTAATATCCTGTTACTTTGTGGTCGAGCTTCTTAATTGGATACAAACTCTGGCACAAGTCTTGTTTACATTTATGTTACATTAATTATTTCGCAGGAAGCAACTAATTATCAGTTTAGGAAAAATTAGGGTGGGTGCCGAGCAGAAAAATCTTTGGGTATTCTAATTTTCTATTTCAATTTCGTAATTATTTATCTTTTTCAGTTTGTTACATGTAAAAAAATAGCATTTGATCTTTCAAGATCGCAGAAGACACAGTACTGTAGAGACTAACGCTTCCGTAGCTGAAGACTTGCCACAAGAAAGTATTAAAAAAGAAGTTTCACTTCAAAAAGTTAGGTGGTAGAAGGATATTATTTGTTTTTTATATAATACAATAGATACCCTCAAAGATCATACATACACGTATACACTACATATACGTATATATTTCTCGACTTATGACCAAATTACGTTCTTAAATATTAGTTGTATGGTTATACTTAAAAAAACGAATTGAAACTTATAAAAAAGTCGAATTGGTTGAAGTTAATAGTCGAATAAAAAATAAAATGATTTTTTATTATTAAATTAATTTAAATTTGAATTAAATTAATTTAAAAAAACGAACTGAAACTTATAAAAATGTCGCATTGGTTGAAGTTGAATAGTCGAATAAAAAATAAAATGATTATTTATTATGAAATTAATTTAAATCAGGGTCTGGGACTCAAAGACTCGATAAACTGCTTCTTTATTTCCTTGTGTAGCTTCCGAATGTGTTAACGGTTAAGAGTCAAGACCCATCCTCTTTTCGTACACATTTTTCTATTGCTTCTCCCAGTTTAATTTGAGGCGGCCCACTGGCCTTCCTTCCGGGTTGCCAAGAAGATACTTCTTGGTACTCGTTCCTCTGGCATTCTTAGCACATGTCCGAGTCAAATCATTTGTGATTTCTCGATATGAAAGAGTAGAAGCCCATGCCGAGTATGTATCTTATGTCGGCACTTCTCACTCTGTCCACCAGTGTGACTCCCGCTATCTCCCTTAGAAAAGGGCAGCCTGGATTGTTGCTCTCACTCTCTCCGTTAAGATTCAAATTTGAAGGCCACATATTAGGGTGAGCCTGTACACAGATTTGAACAGTCGGTTTTGTCTTGATACTTAGCTCGGATTTTCTCCACCTCCGGCCTCAGCTCCGATTCTTCTATCTATTTCACTTTTCTGCCTCCCATCGCTACATAATTTGAATTTTACCCCAAGGTATTTGAATTTATGGACTTGCTTCAGTTGCGTCCTCTGTATACTGTTCGAGCACTGCTGTTGGTTTCTTTACCTCGGTTTTGGCAGTGCTAATCTTCAACCCATCTTGAGTGAACTTTTCATAGAAGGAATTCATCCACTCTTGTATATCCTGTATGTCATCCGCGAAGAGTAAGGAATCGATTTCCACATCTCCAACTATCACGGCCCTTGTTGTCAGGCTTCTCCGGCTTATTTTTTTTATATAAAGGACGAAAATGATTGGCGAAAGGATGAAAAATTCTATTCCGACATTGAATTCCTCCTATAGTGCGCTGTTTATTCATACGCAGCTCTTGCAATTTTCATAAAGGGTTTAAATCTTAGAAGGTCTCTCTCGTCGAGAACTATCCACAGGACGTCGCGCGGTACCAAGTCGTATACTTTCTACAGGTCTATGAATCCCATGTAAATATTTTTTCCATCTCCAAGCTTTTTTGGATATTTTGTTGCTGCGTAAATAATTGGTCTGTTGTACTTCTCTCGACTCTGAAACCGCAATGGCTTTCTTTACCAAAATTTTATTTAAATAATAACTTATTAAAAAATGTATTAAAATAAAGATTTCATTTTATTGTTACTATGACATAGATTACTTAAGGGGTAAGCCACCTTGATATTTTTAATATTTTTTACTTTATCTTGTAGCTTGAATGAAAATCTAAGAATAATTTGAGTTATCACTCATTCATAAATTCCAAATATTTGCTAATTCATAGCAATTTGAAACTAGCGTCGGAGGTGAACTTTTAAACGAATTTCATTATTCTTTTGCAGTTTTCTCAATAGTCCCCTTTTTCAGACTGCTAGAGAAAACATCTCAAAAATACTTAGGCTAATTTTGTTTAAATTTTGCAATATATAATATTTTTTTCGACATCAAGTTTGCATTGCAAAAAAATGCAAAATTTATTTAGGCTTTTCTCCGTAACCGTGGACATTTCATCCAAAGTGTAAAGAATATTTTTTACTCAAAATTGAATGAAAAAAAAAAATATACAAGCCCAAGTTAACAAAACAGCGGCAATCTTTGGTCTCTATAATCCACAATTTGGAAAAATTAAGATATGGCCACCAAGAGCAAGATGAGAATCTATAAAGCATGCGCAAAATCAATTATGACATACGCTGTTGAAGCAATGGCAGGCACAATTAGGACTAAACAAACATGAATGACTTCCGAAATAAAGACACAGAAGATGACAGGAAGATAGGTACATAGATTGTATATACTCCAAGATAGCAGGCAAGACTCTTGAGGGATAGCGTAAGGAACACTAGAATAAGAAATATATGTAAGGCAGAGGGCATTGTACGATGGAGTAGACGGCGAAGGAGAGGCTCATATGGTAATGTCCAGAGAATGGACAGAGAAGAAGGACCCACCACACACCCAGAGCCGTTCTATGAGCAATAGCTCCCATATCGGTCCTACACTTTCGCCACCCATTTTTGACATTTTTTAATGGCTGTACTCGCCGCCCTGCCGACACTCATAGGAATGCGAGCGGAACGGGGAGGCGTCCACACAAAGCCTCCAAAGCGCAGGGACAAATGACAATTGGAATATACTTATCATTCATTAAGTGAGAATCGTAAACTACATTTGTACAGAAAATGCTACAGTACAAAATATGAATGCAAAGTTCATGGTGTCCGTAAAGGATAAAAATACAACATATAACCATACAACTTGAGAGCCAGATTAATTCAAATGAATACAGAATTGCACCTTAATGACAGTTATTACAGTAATTTACTCTCTTCAGAGAAAAATTAAAATAAAATAACAAGCACAAACATTAAAGGACTCGCCAGTCCGGAGATACACTGCCGGCAAATACATCCACGGTAATGATCCTAATTAAATTACGTCTACAGAAATTTCGATATGACGGAAATCGCTAGTGGAAAAAATAAACTAGTACACAGCAGTCACACTCCAGCAGGAGATCCCCTAAGAATTTCCCAGCGGGAGACCCACATCCGAATAAAAGCTCCGAAATACGACTTCTTAGTTGAAGACTTGAGGTTATTAGGATCCCGAATCCCGCGGAAGCCCTCCCAAAAGATGGAAAGACAGCTGGGAATCCACTTCACGGGAGATGCTACTCTCTGGAGTCTATTAAAAAGGAAACAGAAGAAGAAAAACGAAAAAGACTCCCCCGATTTTTTTTCTTCTGGCTACCTAAGACACCTTGTATACTTCAAGGCAGGGATTATAGACGGATCTCGATTGGAACATTTCAAAAATATCACTTGACAGTTGATGTTAGAATTTTTGATAGAAATGTTTGTTTAGTTCCGCGGCGAGCTCCGGGCTTTGGTTGTGTGTTTATGTTCACTGAAATATCCTGCGGCGGAGTAAACTGGCCGGTCCGCCGCAGATGTAAAGCTCTCTCTGCTGGATAAAGGTCGGAGCTTAATTGAGACGACATTGCCGAGAGTTGAATATTCATAGAAACACTATTGTGTCATGTCTACCGTCGGCGGCCGGGTAATGACAAATCAGAAACGTCCGGTGTGGTCAGATTCGAGCTAAATGTTTAGACTAATATTACAGGTGATTTGTGTAGAGATTCTCTGATAAAAAAAAGTCCATTTTATCGTTGCAATGAAAAACATTGACGGAGAACTCATATAACTTTTCCATTAGCTTATTTTCTTAACTCGATGTTGATAGCAGAGGAGGATTATATTGGTACTTGAGTGTGCCTACCATAAAAATTGTCGTAAAACTGAATAGCTAAATACAAAATGCATCCAATTATTGTATAAAATGTGAGAGAAGGGCATCTCTTACACGTAATAAATAATAAAAAAAAATACTAAACTTTATTTATTAAAAGATCAGTTCAGAAATGTATATTTTTTAAATACTATTCTTCTTTATATTTAAGTGTGAAGAAAAAAGCTTACTTTTCATCGATCTGATATCCATATAAAAATAATATACATAATAAATTATGTTCGTCACACTCCTTCGCGGAACAGTAAAACAAAATGAAATATTTAAATATAACCGCGCATAATTGCTGATAAAATTATTCGAGTCCACGTAGTTACTGTGCGCGCTTTTCAGAACCCCGTACATTTGCGAGCTTAGCGACATTATCGGTCAATTCATAACAACATGGCGTCATTCGGGCTTTGACACTCCACTCCACGAGATGTGAAAACTACGCACCCTTTGAGAGGTAAGAAGTGAACTGAGAGACGCCATTTGAAGTAACATCGTAATAACATTGTTTAATTGTAGATTTTTGCTAATGATGAATTGTTATCAGGGTTCCTACGATGGGGTAAAGGTGAAACCGTCTTCGGATGTCAAGCATGCGGCCTGCTGAGAGCTCGAGGTCCAGCACAAGGGCAGGGGACCACCTGGCAGCATAGGAGTCAGCTTCCATGGACCCAGGGGATGCCGGTCTCACCCTGACCTGATGTAGTACATCGTGGCGTGATGCAGGAGATAAGCATTGTCGGAACAGTTCCGTTCTTACGCCGAAAGACCTGGTATTCTCTGATCTCATACTATATTCCAAGTACCCATCATACCGTTCAGCGTCACGGCGACGTAAAGTTTTGTGAAGCACGGGGTTTGGAAAAGCATCTGTGACCTATTAATAAGGACATGTTGAGCATCATGGGGAGGCGTTGTTCTTCGTGTTAATTGTGTCTCATCCTATGTGAATGTAAATTCTGACCTGACGATTTCCCGTCCGCGACACCTGCGCTGGCGCTACCGCCTGTAGAGTTTTGAAAATATAGTTTAAGCTGCTTTCTCCCTTGTATCGCGGCCGTCATCCGTTCGTTCTTTGTCTTTGTGATATTTTATTTTATCTTTATACGCGATTCCAAAATACATACTTTATCCTTAGCGATACTTATTGCCAAATTTTCAAGCAGTCACCATCTGCCGAAACACTGAAACTTTCCAACAATGTTCAGTTAAGCGGAATAATGAGTAAGCTTTTTGGCAAATCCCTAGAACACGAGCTAGCGGCAGTTGCTTTCACCGTCTTGTCGCTCGTCACAAAGCTTGGCTTCTATTCGTGTCGGATTATCTAAATCAAAAAGCGTAAAATTTATTTATCTGAAGGAAAAAACTCTTGAACGGCGAGCTCTGGCGTCGCGATATTTGCACAGATTATTCCGTATTGTTTTGCTAGGCCGACGCGACATTTCTGACGCGAACGTCATTTCCATTTCATGAGATATGTAGCTTTGAAGTATCCAAATTACCGCTAAACGAGGGTTGTTTATAATTCCGCGACTTTTTAAACATATCAAACAGCCCTGGTATTTTTTTAACATACCCATATTTTTGATATTTTAGTAAGGAAAACTTTTTTTTTAACTCATATATCTACATTATCATTTTTTCATAATTTTTAAGTGAAATACAAGGGAATATGAAATGAATGTATTCAAAAGTACAAATCTAGTAAATAATAAAATAAATTCAAAAACCTTTTAATAATAAATGTCATCGTTTGTTATTTAGTTAGACATAAAATTTGTTCCATTACAGACTGCTCCATACGACTGTGACGCGAAGTAAGCGAGCAACATTAATGGGCTACTAAGGCGGCTCAATAAAAAACCCTTACGGCACCGGTAGCCAGAATCAGGTAGATTTCCACCGTGTGCGAAAGAAATGGATAAAAATTACTAGTAAGATATTTTAAAATGTTTTTAAATATTTTTCATTTTTGAATAGAAAATTTGTTCGAAGAATATTTTTTCTTCTGTATGAAGGCTTGAACATTGTTGAGTCTGATTTTGCAAAAAATTTAATAGAATATGATCATATATTTAATATTAATACAGGTTTAAATTTTTTACATGTTAGTTATAAAATCCCACAAATAAATAATCTAGAAATACTTGAAATTAGAATAATGTTAATATTAATTCAAATATAATAAATACAAAGACAAAATTTTTGCATAACCCACTATTGAATATGTTTCCACTTAAGATTCCATACTCTCCAGATGACATTTCATAATTAACACCTCCGCCACCAACCCCCCCCCACTCCCCTCACCCTACCTTCACCGTAACACACTTGCATGGTTTAACTTCTTCAATTTTAGTACACAACAATCCTGAAGGAGAGAACATTGTTCTCGAAACATGTAGATTGTATAATCTGTATAATCAAATAAAGTGGTGAAAACAAAGCGATTTGTATTTTATTTGAAGAAAATATTCTTTACACATTTTTTCAATATATTTCTGACCTATGTGTAAAACGTTAGTCAGATTCTAATTTTGCTGCCTTCAACACCCACTTTATTATTTTCTTCACCATTCTTTTCTCAGTCATGCGTTTCACATGGCCTAATCATCTCTGCGATCCTTTCTGTATTTTATCTACAACGCTACAGCCAGCAGTACATTAATCTCTAATTCGTTAATTCTCCACTCTATTATACAATTTTTTTTCATACATGCGCCAAAACGATCGCATTCTACCTCCTTCTATTTTCTCTTCTATTCTCTCAGTCTCAATCATTCTATTCTCTCAGTCTATTTTCGTTATCTGATCCCAGGCTTCACTTCCGTACATAAAAGCTACTACATAAGCCTACTATTATGACTGTTAGTTTTGCCTCGTGTGGCAGATTTCTATTGACCATAGTTGTATTCGGAAGACCACTTAATTTATTTCCCTAGTCACTCTCCTTTCGATATCGTTCTAAGTCTTTTCGTCCCTAGTAAAAAAACTTCCCAAATACAAAAACTCGATCGCTGGCTGGTTCAAAGTTTCCATTATTTACCACAGAATCACACTAAGATACATTTTCATCTCTCTTGAACATCATCACTTTCGATTTACAACATTCAGCAGAAGTTTACTCTCCATGCATACATTGCTACATAAATATTGTCACGTGTCGCGTCTAGGAAATAATGAAAGAAGTATTTATTAATTACTGACTGATTAACTATTCAGTGTACAAAGTCATTTAACAGTATTAAATCACACTTCGCAATACATCACTCGTAAATAAACACTTTCTTATCGATGGATACACTTTATTTAACATTCACTAGAACATTCCATCCGTTTCTCATTTGCAGCATTTAATTGATTAATCGCTCATTTATCGTTTGAATTATCGCACGGCTGGCCACCCTGGCCTCTCGGCTTCCAGCCGAAATCGTTCTGTTTACGTCTGTCAAATGCGACTCAACTCAACTACCGCCACGGAATGTATTTATATCCTAAAGCTAATACTTTCGTACTTTCTGGATTATTCTAGTGTTTTTTTAAAATTTATTTAAAGTGTAATAGAAACCTAAAAGGTTTATGGATAACATTTCTACAAGATTCAATATCGGAATAAAATAATAATATAATTTCGATAGAAAAGTCATTTTTTATAGTTGGCCGAGTTTTAGCATTTTTGTCACATCTGTTTTGAATTTGTCAGTGTATAGTTTGAATCGTGTATTGTTTTTGTGTGTTATGTGATAGTCTTGGCCTATTCTAGTGTTGTCTGAGGGTTTTTCTTTTGTGTAATTTTATGCCTTCATTTTGTATTTCGCCAATTACTAGTCTGTGAATAATTTTAAAACGAAACAGATTTTTGTAATGCTTTCGATGTTTAATTGTTGTGTTATACGGTATAGAGTTTCAATTGGTGTCCGGTATTTCAGATCATATACCATTTTTAGTATTTTGTTTTGCTGTCGTTGGAGTCTTTTTTTTTAGTTTAGTTCTTTTTTTAGTTTAGGAGAAGTTTCTCGTGGCTTGTAGGCTTTTTTAGGTTTTTCGGATGTTTCAGACGCCTCCCGAAAGTGTCAGATCACCGCAGGCCGTTCTCGATTTTTGATAGTGTTGTTAAGAGCGACATAAGAGTGCGTAATTATTTTAAGCATCTTGTGACTATATTCTCAAGATATAAAAATATTAACAAATACTCATTTGGCAAAGCAATCAAATCAGAACGTCTCAGATTATTCTTTAGGAAATCGCCGCCATAAAAAGTAATCACTTTCATCGTGAGAAACAATCTCCCTCGGTAAGCGAAAATTTTCGATATCTGCTGATCTCCGAGAATTATCGCCCAGGTTTGCAGCATTTATTTGATCGTTAATACATTACGGGCCATAAAACAGGTAACTCACCGCGGCGGCTACGAGACGAGGGCGAAATTATTCTCGCTGTTTTAATAGTCCTTGTGTTAAATGAATAAATAAAGCGCAGAAATATCGGGCACGTACACACAAACACGCACCTATTGACACGCTGACTTATATATCAGAATTTAATACCCGCAAATAAAATATTAGGTACGTTAAATATAGATGTAATGTAACGAATTACCAATTTTAAAGGCCCGTATGAAAGGTCATCAATGTTTATTGGTTATGGTGTTCTATAGTTGATAAAATCAATCATAAATTGCATTTTTTTCAATATTTCTGACCTATGTATCTTCTGAAAAATCTTGAACTACCATGAAAGCAATATACAGGGTGTCCCGTATCTCGATGTCAAGCCGAAATCGGGTGATAGGTCAAGTCATAATAGTTATCAGAAAAAAAAGTACATCAAGTGTTTTAAAAAATATAAGCATTAAAAAAAAAACAAAAAAATCTACACCCTGTGACAGTCTTTTCACTCCTGTTGCTACAAATCTTTATTTTTCTTCATTTTTATTATTACTATGTAATCCTGAATAATGTTTCTGTAAACTTTTGTCCAAAATTCAAAGCCAACTACTCCAGCTTGGAAGAAAATGTCACTTTTTGACCAAACCAAGTATTCAAAATCAATGCTTTGCCCAGTTTTAACTAACTGTTTTTTAATTTTTTAAAAATATTTTCTGATAAATTTTATGACCGGCCTATCACCCGATTTTGGCTTGACGTCGAGATATAGGGCACCCTGTATATCGCAAATTAAAAAAGTATTCGCTTTAAATAGAAGTAAAATAAAATTATTAAAACCTGGCAGAAAAATTCAGATTAAATTTTGTTTTTACTTGTTGGTGACATCCACCATTGTCGAAATCTCCATTAAATTTCATATTTTCGGTTCTCGGAAAACGTGCATTGTAACTTTAAAAGATTTTTTTTAAAATAGAGACCTAAACACGGAACACTTGTCACATCAATATTCTTACTATTTTCAAACTTAGCGTCTGTGTTTTAAAAATAGGATACTTGCTGGTGTCCTGGATTGGGGCTCGAACCACAGTCATAGCCACTACACCAACATACTTTTTTGGAGTTCATCGGAAGAGGACAAGTAGAATCTCCATATAAATCTAAAGCCTTTCTGGCTACAAATAAAACCATTCATGTAGCGTACGCTGTCTCTAGAGGAGAGGTGGTAATAACCGTTATTTTCAAGTCAACATCACTAATAGTGATTCAATATTATCACATACATGTCACAAGAAGTACGGATGCAATAGTGAGATCAGTGGTACAAGTTTATACATATCGTCCGTAATGGATGGATCTAATAAAGTTTGCAAGTAATGGCTTTCTTGAGGAAGACGTTAGAAATGCTGCAGATTGGAGCAGATATATTGGATAGTTTTGGCTATGGTATCATCATTATCATAGTGACTATTTGAAAGGAAGAATGAGACCTAAAACCTCTTAATAAAGAGTACAAAACACAATCCACAACTGAGAGGACACCACCTGAAACTAAATAAGACATCATTTTCCTTGAATCCAAGGAAACACTTTCTAATCAATAGAGTGGTGGATGACTGGAATAGTTTACCGGAGGAAATCGTATTTGCCAGTTATAAATAAAAAATACATTAGATGCTATTATACTGAGAGGAACACGAAACAGGCCCATCAGCAGTAGCTGCCTGCCTGTCAAATAATAATAATAATAATATCATTCGATCACCGATACATTAGAAACGAAACTACTAGACATAATCAAATACCAATCACACAAATCACGCAGAAGTAACATTACGTCTTTTACTAGTGGAGACTGCAATGGGGGATGCAAATAGAAGAAAAATAAACAACGTACGCCATATTTGGCCTGCTCATGTTGATGATCAACCTCGCTGACGAGGACTTCGGATTATGAGGAGAGCATATTTGATGCGGAATCTCGCAAACAATTGCATATTGCCGATGCCTGTCCAACCATTGATAGAAAACCTGCCTATACCACTTATAGTAGTACTCTAGATAGAAAAGCCTCACACGCTGGACAGAACGTGCATTATTGTGATGACTTGCTTGTTAGTCTAATGGTTAAATGACGCCTAGTGATCCGGTTGCTGAGGATTTAAGCCCCATTCCAAGACCAGCAAGTTTCTGCGTTACGGAAACCATTACAGGGTCCATCATCAGCACTGATGTGTCGTATCGAAAGCAGGGTCTATCGTTGTTAGTGTTGTGCTAAGTATTAGCTAGCAGTGCCGTGCCAAAAATAGTCTGTGTTTACGTATTCCTTGGCAATAAGAAATACGGCAGAATATCCCAGAAAACTGAAACCAAATTTTTTACAATGACCATGCGTTCTTTTTATAGATGATGGTCCTTTATTTTAAAGCGTTTCTATTATAATTTACCTATTTTTCATTCCATTTTTATTTGATTTGCTATTTGAAGAAAAACAATATTTCGAAAGATATTTGCTGATTTATTGAATCAAAATATTGAAAACCCAACAATGGTTCACAAAAAAAAAATTATACATGAGAAACGCTCCCTTTTCAAATGTGATGTATCTGTCACGGAACAGATGTTTGAGACTTTTTATTTTCCTTTCAGTTCTGTGTTACCACTAGAAAAATAAGGTACCTACATATGCTTGCCTCAAAGTACGAAGATTTGATACTTTTTTATTTACTTTCCATGCCATTTTACCATTGGCAAGTAGGTGTCTACGTTAACAGTAACGTGGGAAGCGACCTTTTCTTATTTTATTATTTTAGCTTATTTTTTGTATCGCTTTTTTAGATCTGCTTTTCATCATTTTTTTCTAAAAAATAAGCGTAACCTTTTCTTTAATGTTACCAAATATATACCTATTATTAATTAAATAAAAATATATACCTATATAAATTAATTAATTAATTAAGGAAAACAAAAAAATAATCTTAAACAAAACTTAAACCCTTTTTACATTAAACAATTATTCTACACATATTTACACTTGGACTTATGACTAACTCAACTTTCACTAACATTCCACTTGATACTCTATAGATACATAATAACTACCTTATGAAAATAAATACTACTGACGAACTCGAAAAAAAATTATAATTGTGTGCTATAACGCCACTCTGGGACAGGCGTAGCCTAGTAGAGTGGCATAATCCACAAATTAAACAAAACAAAAAAATGTGTAAATTATCTTATGTTTTATCTTATGTTCTATTGTTAAATTAGCATTAAGTATCTTATTTGTAAACAAGGATTTTTAAATAAATAAAAAAAAAAAAAAAAAAAAAAAAAAAAAAAAAAAAAAAAAAAAAATAATAATAATATTGTAAAAAAAACTAAACTATATTATTAGTAATATGTTCTGCCGCATCTGTTAATAAATCAAAGACAATGAAAGGTTTCCTGATTTCGTCTGACGCGAAGGTACATTTCAGTGAGTTTCTGAGTCAGAGCGTGTTCTCGCTCCAATAAACACATCTGTTTGCTTCCGTAAACACGCTACAAATCGAAAATTAAAAGCGATCGGGCACAATCTTTTTATTTATTTATCTACGGTTTTGTGTTTAGTTTGTTTTTTCCATGTTTTTTTTTTAATGAAATATAAGGATTCTTTTTTTCCTTGGCACTTGTCATTAAAGATTCCCTAGTTTATAAAATTCTATGTTACGCTTAGTTACCAAAATTCCCCGTTTTCTGTAAGCGATTATCTGAATTACTTTGAAAGTGCCACTTTTTACACTGATGAGATCATTACATTAAATATTATTTTTATTTATGGCCTTGATTTTCAATAATCTTTATTTCACGAGATTTTTTTATTTGTTCGTATCGTACCCTATTGACTTTCAGCTAGATCCGTCCCCAAAAATGGGCATTTTCATGGAAAAATCTCAGAAAAAAGATGTACTGTGTTGCTGGTTGAAATTACATTTCTTTAAGCGCGTTGGGGGTAAAATTTTAGTATGCAACAAAAGTTTTTACAACGTGAAGTTAGCCGCCAAAGAGAGAAAGGCGTGTATGTTTCATATATTGGCTAATTTCACTTGTTAGAGACAGTGAACGTAGTAGTTGTGGTGAAGGTGAAAGGCGCATGCGTGTTCTATCCAGCTATGTTCTAACGCAAAGCATATAACACAGCACGTGGTTTATTTATGTTTGACTAGGATGATAGCAATTAATGTCACTAAACGAGAAATTGCCAAACCTAACCAAATCAGTTATTTCTGATTCAAGACCTAACTCCATTGTTTCCCGGCTGGGTGGCACACAGTCCTATCCTGTTGAAAATACACCTCATCCAAGTCCAAAGAAAAAACGTTAGTCAGCATGGATCGATAACATCATTTTTGTATCCGAATATCCGAAGATATTACTGTTTTTAGAGAGAAAGAAACCTGTAATACGCGTCATAGCTACGTAAATAAAACTTTTTTCTTATAATTACATTAAAAAAGCACATAAAATATCTTCACAATGAATATTTAAAAAAAAATGCAATTATTAATTAAATATCGACGTATTAGGTTTCTGTAGATTCAAATTTTTAGAAGCCAATTTCTAAGCCGTGTTTTTGGGTTGGTCGCTTTCTGCATAGCATAACAAATAAACTTCCATCATTCGGGCAGAATTATATACTTTTACAATTTATTTGTTTGATTTTTACGCCTCGGCGCCGGCGTAGAAAACGTTCAGCCCACTTGGATGTTTTCTACAAAGTTATCATCGTGTAGTAAAAATAGAATTAAAAAGGTAAATTATGACGTTTTCAATTAAAATTTTTGTTTGCCAAAGATTACAAAAAAATTAGAACTTAGACCTTGGACGATTTCATCGTATAAAGATATTGTAGTGATCTGTCTAAAACTGTATATAACACATTTTTAGCATTTTGTGTTGGTCGTCGAGAGATGTCAGATATATACCGCAGAATATCCCAGAAAACCATACACATATATAATTGAGTATCCACTGTATAATTGGTATCCACTGTAAGATATATAATTGAGTATCCACTATGTATGCTTAAATAAAGTAAATAAATAAAAAATATTAAAAAATAAATAAAAATAAAATAAAATTGATTACCTACTTAATCACTCCCTTGTAAAAAATCACCCAAGTTTTACCTAGGTTCGAGGCTAAAATAGGCACATAGATTATCACAGTACTACAGGTAACCGGTTCGATTCGTAGCCACAAACATTTTGGTTCGACTGACCCAAATCAATCAATAGCAAGAAAAATATACCCCCATTTCGAGCATTGGATAAATGCCAAACTACTCGCATGATTTGTGTTCCTCCGTGACCTGTGACCCGTGACCCTAAATACGCCTTCCAGACACAGGGGTGTTTTTCTTCTTAATGCCAAGCTCAAAATAAAAGGTCACCAGTGGCGTATCGCTTTTATGCGTTAAATACTATTTTGCAAATATTTAAACAAGGCATATCAGCTTATAGCTACAATGTGAAGTATATATGTGGAAGGATGATTAATTTAGAATGTACGAATTCGAGATTTTGTAGGATATATAGCATGTAGTTTTATAGGAAACATGATTTTGAAAGGGATAGATACATAAAATCTATAATTCAGCACATTCTAAATTAGTAATCCTCGGTAACCGCATTAAAAACATGTTTAATTTGTTTGGGATATTGCTGCCTAGCGACTTTTATTACGATTAATACCATACATCTCATATCTTCTGAAATTGAATAGAAAATTTTGACAACAATTATTATTATAAAGTTTCTAATGCACTACTCCGTTGGGCCACCGCAAATGCCCTTCACTAAACTTAATCTTCTTGTAATGTTTGATTGGTTCTACAACCTTTTCTGTAGCTGAAGTAGGACTGATCTCAGAGTTTGGCGTCTTCCATTCAAGTTATCAGGGATTCACAGATCTTTAATGTACAGATGCACCATATTATCATACCATCAACTAACATAACCTAAATTCGTCTCTTTGAGGGCTAACGGAGCCAATGTAGTTCACGCGTAAGGGATGGTATGTGCGAGAATTTTAATGCTGCGTATACTATCCGTGCTGCCGCAACCAGAATAGAGTGTAGTCTATCCAACTGAAGTCCAGCCTAAATACTGTTGCAATTGTCCACACATGATATCACAAATGCATTAATTAATAGACGGGCGGCCTCAGGGGCCAATTTGAAAATTTCGCGAAGCTCCTATAAGGTCATTTCAGAATCATCTAATTTCAATAACCACTTCCCAGCATTGCCCGTTCACCTCTCTCCATACGCCTCTGATAATCGAATGCTATCCGCCGTGAAAAACGAAACAATTCTACAAAGATTTTAGGCCCGGCCGCCTACGCCTGAATACGGCACTGAAAGTCGCTCATCAAATGTATTGTTTTCCTGGACTGGTACGCAATGTGCGGCACGCGAACAAAACATCAATATTAATTAGTACGATCGAGACAACAACCATTCGGTGTAGGCCTGCGAGCATTGCAATGGTCAACTAGCGTGTAAAATGAAACCTAGTATTATGTCGGTGAAATGTGGTGAGGGTATTCAACCTGTTAGCTTAAGTCACGTGGTATACGGCGGCGGAAAAATACTTTTCATGGAATCTGAAAATAGACTCAGACCCCATGCAAATATTGCACGCACTGTTAAAGGCTGAAACGTATTAAGTGATCGCACGTTATTTATCGTAATATTAAGTTTAGGTTTGTATAATACACACTTATGTACATACTTAAATGATGGAAGTACGTAATAAAACGAAGTATCATACATGCCATCATCAATAATAATAAAGGCACAAACTTTAGTGGACTATCATCCATTGCGTCATCCACGAGAATTAGTCGCACTGCCATTGAGAGCAAAACTAACAAGAAAACATACCTACCTACACCGCACCTCTAGTTTTAGACTACTGCAAGTCAAAATTTTTTTTTTTTGATTTATTTAAAACATTAATTACTTGGCCAAAAATAATCACAACTCTAAATGAAGTATACAAAATTTGAAGACAGAAAACAGTCTTGATTTTTCATAATTCGTTATACGAGATATTTGGAGAGAATTTAATTTTTAGATGATAATACAGTATCGAATTTTAATAATTATTTTGTTGTAATGTATTTATATTATATGTATAAGAAACAGAAAATATAAAATCTGCCATGCAAAATATTTGATCACAGCTCGCACATAAAATAAATTTAAAAGTCGTTAATTAATCCCATTCAAAGAGAAAAATCCTTGGATTTCTGTTATTTTGGAAAAAAAAAGGAAAAATAACGTTTAGTTTATTTTTTCAAAGCTCACTTAAAGAAAATTTATGTATGTTATAAATTTATGTATGTATGTTATACTTATAATAAGAAAATACTTATATAAAGATATTGCTTGATGAAAAACATTTTTGTCTAGTTTTAGAGTATGATAGCTTAAAAAAACATTAAAAATATATATTCCTTATCATATGTGTTGTACAATAAGAAATACTACGCACATTCTTTGATTTATTTCTGAGATTTGAAACATTGAATCCATTTGTCGCAGAGTGCCATTTATTGACAGTCATAGTCTAAGACTAGGGATGCGATATGTACCATCATAGTCACCTTCAGGGATTTCGTTCGTTCCACTAATTGACGAAGGCCTCCCTACCACGCTCCTCGAACCTCTGCAAATATTTGACTTTCATCATGTGCACACATTACTGTTAAACATACCCTTTAACCTGACCACATACGCACACCCTTCCTCAACCGTAATCCCACCCTTTTTCCTCCCATTTCCACTTCCATCAGCTCGATTTTGCATTTTGATTGCTTTGGTTTATTTTGCATTTTTCTTTCTTCTGCTTCTTTACTTTCTGTTTGATATTACGTAGTATTTTGATAACTTTGGTTTATTTCGAATATTTATGTAGCTTGGTTTATTTAGTTTTTTGATCATAATGTCTTCATTATGAAACAAAATCTAAATCTTTGTTTTATATCATGGATGTATGTTACCGATATACCCATGGTCCAATACTACTATCTATTTTAAATAATCACTCCCACTGTTTCGATTGTTTGGTACATTTGTTGAGACTCTGAACAGTAAGCCCCATCATTTCCATTCTAACCCTTCAAGTACATGTATTTTACACGACGTAAACATAAAAAGGATTTTTTTTTAAAGTAAAATACTCGCATTTTTTTTCAATATTTTATAATATTCCACTACTAAGATTAATGTACAGGCGTATAATACTGTTTTTCAAATGTTAAAATGAAAAAAATGGGGTGTGTACACATCAAAATTGAGTTTTCCGTTTGCATTTTGGTATGTAATTTAATATATATTTTTTTTACATAATAATTTTGCCTAAAATTACATCCAATTTTTGTACGTGTGTTCTCATTTTATAATAGAAATGTATAGGTATACATGGAAGAAATCATTTATCGTGTTTATCAAAGAATCCTAATTGTTTTTCTAACAAAGCAAAATGCGAGTGCTTGAAATATGCGGCTATCGTATCTCCGGGGACAAGAATTAAACCCTGCATGAATCACTACTCTGAGAATCAAACCATTTGACTCCATGACCAACGTCATTTTAATAAACTAAAATATTTCATTACATTTAAAAAATATCTTCGAATTTCGACGAACGTAAGATTTTCGGTCATGTTTTCCTGTGTTCACCAACATTACTACGTGGGATTACTATTATTACTAAGCTAAAAGGGAACCACCGGGAAAAGGGATAATTGAATTGGTAAAGGGATCTAAGTTGTAGATAATAATATATCGTCCAACTGTGGCGACCCTACTCACAAAACCGATACACACATTACCAACTTGCGCAAAAACATGTTTTGAAATAATATTTCAAGATGACCTTTTGTTGGGGGTTACGGCTGTCTGCAAATAACGATAATGATTTTCGAAATATGTGATTAGAAGTATTAGTTAATATTATATATATCGCGGTCGCTATTTATTTATTTAAATGTCAATATAGTTCCATATTATACTAAATACATAATTTTATATTAAAAACATATTGTAGGGAAAACGGAAAAGTGAGCACATCCACTTAAGCATTAAAAAATGCCGAACATGGGTGGAAAAAATGTGGGGCCGATGTGGGAGCTATTGCTTATTGGGAGCTATAGGTTTTGGTTATATATTGGTTGTTTAATTCTTCCGAATAAAGACACTTTTTTGCCATTTTCTTCACAATATATTAATTATCTTTTTAAATACTAATTTTGAATCTATAATTACACCTAGGTGTTTTGTACTGTCTACCTTCTTTTCCAGTGTGATTTTATAGATTTTTTGATTCCAATCATAATTTAATTAGTCTTTGAAATGTTTAATATTATGTTTCTCGAATTGAAGCCATTTTGATATTTTTCCAATTCTTATTTATGTTGTAAAACGTTATTTCCAAGTCACTACCTTCTGTTTATATTTAAACGTCGTCTGTAAATTATTTTTATTTAACATTTTGTTAGCATTATTATAATGTGGTTTTTGTATATGATAATTAATAATGGTCCCAAGAGGGGGCCCTGCATTACACCAATCTTATTTTCTTTCGCTATGCCGAAACCACAGTCAAAATTGTTTTGTATGCATCTGATATATTCTTGAAAGCTTATTGGAGTGAAGCATCAATTGCAGACTTTACCAAATCCATCTAGTGTGATCTTCCGAATCTGCCTTGTACCAGAATACTATCCAATGCATTTTTACGTTTTGTGCATTTCATTGTGCGTAGTTTTATAAAGTGGTATAGTCGTTGTTTTACATTTATTTTATTTTCATGAAATCCACGTCATTAAGTCTAGTTTCCTGTGTTCTTGTTATCTCATTGTCCATGCACAAGAAGTCATTGTTAGATCAAAACAGAAATAGCGGACAGACTAGCGTCCTGACAATTTACATCTTAGTGGAACTCGCCAAATTTTCATCTGTTTGTACATCGCGTATTGAATCATATTTTCCAGCTGATCACGTTTACGATCTTCTCTTCTTTTTTTGTGCCGTATTAGGTCTCCCTGACGTTGGCAATCATTATGGAAAAGACGTCCCTGTCTGCCGCAGTCCGGAGTACCTCTCCCACGTCCCTGATGCCATTCCACTCGCGAATGTTGCGGAGCCATGACATCTGTCGTCTTCCTATTTCTCGGCATCCTTCTATCGTGCCCTACACATTCAAATGAAGTAACCTATCGTTATCACTTCGTAGAACACGACCCAAGTATGTTATTTTCCGTCGTTTTATTGTGGTGACCAGCTCGCTCCCTGTTTTTGTTTTCTCTCTCGCTCCCCGTGTTTGCTCTCCTAAGTACCTCCGCATTCGATATTTTAACAACCCAGGATATTCTCAGCATGCGTCGGTGCAGCCACATCTACAATAGTCACGAAAATACTACGTGGATAGTGCCAGTCCTGAAGTTGAACGTTCAAATAATTGATTTTATGTATTCTATGGGTTCAGATTATGGTCAACAAAATGGAGTGTAGAATGCAACCACTATAACTTGGCGTGCGATGGAGGGCGTTACTGTCGCGTAACAGAAGTTGCCAGGGTGTAAATTTATTGCACAATAAATAATGTACAGAATGTCCGGTGACCGGTGTCGTAGCTTTTAACAGAAATTTGGTCGGGCAGCACTAAAGAAACCAAGCCGTAATGGCGGCCGTTCTATCTGTCAAACTGTCAGACGGTAATATCGGTCCATTATTTGTTTTTTCAGCTTCGCAAAACTTTAATACTTCATAGGCAATTGTCTTTGCACCATCCCGGACTGTTTAAGATGTTTTGGACATAATAATTCAGTGTATATTGGTAATCAAGATGTCACAGCTCCCGAGCAAATGAAAAATGACAGGGCGAGGGGTTACCGCCGGGTGCGGTCGGGGCGGGTTTTATTTCCAAAGTCGCCGCACGCCAAGTTATTGTGGTCAAGCAATAGGAGTGACTTTTTGAATGACAGAGTATCTGCAAGAATATCAGCATCATTTTTAGAGTCAGCACAATACATGTTACATGTACGACACATGTGATGGGAGAAAAGAACCCTAATTATTAGGATGTTATATTAACTGCTTGGTGATTGTCCTATAAATAATATACATATAGTTAAAAAGATAACAATTTAAAAATATTTTACATTGTGTAGAACTTGAAGTAAAATATATTGTATCATTTCTATACATTCAATCTGACCTCGATTTGACGCTATTCCTCGTGTAAAGTTGTATTATAACTTATGCGCCATTTGCTTCGTACTAAGGAATTCTCAATCACAGCGGGAACGAACAAAGGAGGTCAAACGCAGATCTCCAGCACAACTGGCCCCACTTTAGCCAGCGCAGATTTGCAATAATAATTATTCCGAGCGCAGCTTCGAACAAAGTAGGCACCTACGTGTGGCGAGTTCAATTGCAGCGCGGCTTTGTTGTGTAGGCAACACTGGTACATGTGGTGCCAGAGTGCCAGGCCTAAAAATATTCCACCATTCACGTCCGCGTTAATGGCGGCCGGCGATCGGAGTTCCCGCAATTAGGATTATAAACTATTTCCGATGGACTCGAGTGTCCGGGTGACCGCAACGATGAAAATGAACCGAAATTCCCAATAAACATAACATCTGTCGAGCCACAGGGTCTTTAAAATGTCCCGATACAAGTACGGAATCCAATCCCGGTATCCTAGCTCAGTACACAGGAAATATGGTTCCCTGGGTGGGTAAAGGTCGTGCAGTAAAAGCCGGCACATGATAAAAAAGTATTAATAACAAGAAAATGTTTTTGAGTGGTCTCTGCAAGTGCGCACTAGGGAGACATACATTATTTTCTTTTACGTTCTCAATATGGCAGCGTACCTATCCATAAACCGTGGGTATACGGTATGTGTACGTATAGTATACCACTAGAATTTGATAAAACGAATTTTGGCAGTTTTGAGATATTTAAACCAAAAAATCTTCAAATAGTTAAGCTATTTAATGCTAAAGCTAAATCATTTACACTTGCTTTTATAGGCAAGCTATTATTCATTAAAACAGACAAGAACAATGTTTTTCGAATATTTTCTTTTGTAAATTTATATATACATATAAACAAATAATAATACCAGAAAATATATTTTAAATAATAAATCTAAAATAAACGTTTATTAGGGGAGGAATGGATAGGAAGATGAATGAACTGTGTGATAGTATGAATGAAAAAAACCTAGACATTTTATGTATAAGCGAAAGTATGAAGAAAGGCTGTGGAGAGTTAGAGCACAACGACATGATGGTGCTTTGGTCCGGAGTGCCGGAGGCGGACCGAGCGTGCCAGGGTGTTGCAGCGCTGCTCTCGAGAAGGATGGTGGAATGTATGAGAGAATATGAATTTGTCAGTGCCAGACTAATGTGGATCCGGTTCAAAATTGGAGTCACGGGGGTGTTTCTAGTTATAGGCTATGCCCCGGTTAATTCTGAAAAGGACGAAGTGAAAAATGAATTTTGGACGAATGTTAGGGATGTAATGAACGTGAAACGAAGCAATGAAAGAATTATCTTCGCAGGTGATCTGAATGGCTGGGTGGGAACACGAAGAGATGGCTTCGAGACTGCCCTTGGTGTGTATGGTGACAAGAGGATGAATGAGAATGGTAAAAGTTTGCTTGAGGTATGCTTGGAATGGAATCTTTTTGTTTCAAATACCTTTTTTGATCACAAAAGAATCCATCAATACACATGGGAGAGAGGGAATGAAAGATCGATAATTGATTTTGTTGTGGTTGATTCTAGACTAAGGGCCGCTACGGTTGATACTCGGGTATTTCGGGGTGCCGAGATGGAAACTGACCATTTTCTTGTAGTCTCAAGAATAAACTTGTTTCAAGGCTGGCGGTCCAGGAAAAGAACTGTACCGGCTCCGTCTAGAATCAAAAAAGAGAATCTACAAAAGGACGATTTAAGGGAGAAGTTTGAAAGGAAAATTGTTGAAAGGCTGAGTGTAAGGAGGGTGAGTGATCTTAGGATAGATGATGCATGGGATTACTTAAAAAATACCCTTTGCGAGTCAGCGAAGGAAGTCTGTGGAACAGCTAAGCAGGGAAGGAAGAAAGGGGATGCATGGTGGGATGATGACATAAAGGAATTAGTGAAAGAAAAAAGAAAAGCGTGGCTCCATCTTCTGACAGTGAGTGGAGATGAATACGCGGGGGCAAAAGATGTATACAATGCGTGTAAAAAAAGAGTGAAAGCAGGTGTGAAAGAAAGGAAAGAGCGGCTGAAAAGAGAGGAAGGTTTGAAAATGTCTAAGAATTTTGGGGAAAACATCAAATTTTTCTGGAAGGAGGTGAAAAAATCTCGATGTGGGACGGAAAGCAATAGTATGAAAGCTATTAAGTCAGCGAATGGAGAAATGTTAATGGATGAAGATAGAATAAAAGATAGATGGATGAATTATTTCCAGGAAACGTATGAGAGCGAGGAGGCTGTAATAGAGGAATCCGTCGATATTCTCACGGAGAGAAGTATGAATGACGAGAATGAAGTCAGCGAAATAAGTGTGGAAGAAATAAAGTGTGCAATAAAGCATATGAAGAATGGTAAGGCTGTGGGGTATGATAACGTTGCTGCCGAATATATCAAGGCTGGTGGCCCATCAGTGATTTCGTGGCTTCATACTCTATTTAATAAATGTTTGAAGGAGAGCCACACCCCTTTGGATTGGAGGAGAGCAGTTATCATGCCTCTCTACAAAGGTAAAGGGTCGAGATTGGAATGCGGGAACTACAGGGCAATCAGCCTTTTAAGCTCGGTCGGCAAACTTTATGGAAGAATTTTGATAGAAAGAGTAAGGTCGATGACGAAAGAAAAGGTATGGGACGTGCAAGGAGCCTTTGTGGGTGGAAGAGGATGCATGGATCAGATATTCTCTCTACGAGTGTTGACGGAAAAGTTTTTAGCGAAAAACCAAAAACTTTTCTGTGCATTTGTAGATCTGCAAAAAGCTTATGATAGGGTTATTAGAGGAAGGTTATGGAAGGTACTCTCTGATTACAAGGTGAACAGTAAACTTATAGACGCAGTTGCATCCCTTTACGAGGGGAGTACTGCGTGTGTAAGAATCAATGGATCTTTCACACCGTGGTTTGATATAACAAAAGGTGTCAAACAGGGTTGTGTAATGTCTCCATGGCTGTTCAACTTGTATATGGATAATTGTGTGAAAGAACTGGAATGTATGAATATAGGAGCGAAAATGAGTGATTTGATTGTATGCTGTTTACTGTACGCGGATGATGCGGTATTAATGGCAAATAGCGAACAAGACCTACAAAGTCTAGTTAGCAGGATGTATGATGTATGCAAGGAAAGTGACCTTATTATGAATGTAAAGAAGTCAAAAGTAATGGTATTCGAGAAGGAGGAAAGTAAGACAACGTGTGAAATACTAGTAGGCAATGAATGTTTGGAACAAGTAGATGAGTTTGTGTACTTGGGGAGTTGTTCGATAGAAGAGGGAATGTTGAGAAAGATATAGAGAGGAGAGTGACTGCCGGGAATAGTGTGAACGGTGCTTTGAATGCAATAATTTCTAATAGAAATGTCTATTAGAAATTATGTCTACCGAGGCAAAACTAGAGGTGCATAATGGAATTCTGGTACCGACACTAATGTATGGAAGTGGCAGAAGAGGAACGAAAGTAGATTGAATGCAGTGGAGATGAGGTCCCTTAGACGTATGTGTGGTAAATCCATGTATGATAGAGTAAAGAATGAAGATATTAGGAATGAATGTAAAGCTGATCGTAGCATAATACAGAGAATAAAAATAGGGTCGCTCAGGTGGTTTGGTCATGTTGAGCGAATGAATGAGGAAAGAATGGTAAGAAAGATATATA